>SNQJ01S0061767.1:24770-41813 GCA_010110895.2 Picea sitchensis | reverse complement strand
TCACTTTTGACTTAAAACTCCTAAGTCAAAGTGAAATTAGAATCATAAAGTAAAGTATGAGGGTAAAAGTCTCCCCCTTTGTGCTTAGAGACTCATAAGCACATGGGGACCACTTTCCAAGGTATCCAAATCTCAACAGTGATAAGTTTTGTATAAATAAAGGTGAATCCCCATCGAGGATTACACACTCATCATTGTGTCATCTCATGATTTCAGAAGTAGAGGTCTGAAATTATGAGAACTGCAGCTCACACTTTTCTAAGAGCTAGTTTTCTCGGTCATAGCAGCACCCTTTTGTGTGCTAGGTTTGGTGGTGGATGGGGGATCTAGGTTTTGTGTCATAGAATATAGCAAAGGATTGTTGGGTTTTCTTCCCTTGTGTAGAAGGGTTTCCCAGGATATTTCTTTTGTTTTTGTGCATGGTTATTCTTCTTGTGATCTTGGTTTACTGCAGCTAGTTATTGTTGTTGCAATCATTGTGTATGGCGCAAGTAATGATAAACAGAAAATGAAATAAACCTCATGCTTGAGCCAAAACTTAACATACTGCACCTCCGTTTTCAATGCATCCTTTTTCCAAACCCATTTAATGCCATTAATTAATTAAGTTCCAAAACAACTGGGTACTCCCTATGGGGTAACATATAGCTTGGGGGCAGTACCACAGTGTCACTTGAAGGGAGGGGTACACAAAGTGACATGGGGCTAAAGTCTAGCTTGCAACGCACTTGTGTAGGTCCCTCAACAAGTGGGACATTTATGTATATATATATGTGTGTGTGTGTGTGTGTGTGTGTGTGCTTTTGCGGGTCTTTGAAATTTTAGGATAAACATTTCATTGTTCTCAAGACCTCTTTGGGCAAGCATCTGGAAGGTTATGATTTGGCTTTTATCTTTTGCTAGCTACATTCCCTCTGGGCCTTCAGCCCTGTTATCGCACAATTTGTACTTGCCCAAAGCCTAAAGGAAAGTATGCTTAGATTGGCGTAACACGGAGGTAATCATGTCATTGTCATCTCAACATGGTACCTCTTTCTATTTAGGAGGAAGATGATTCTATGCCAAGGGAGACGTCCCTAGACCTAGTGGGTTGATGAAGGGAGAGAAATAACAAGTAAACCACCCCTCTCTCTAGGTTACTCAAGTGTAATTCTTGATGGATGAAGCAAACGAATGATAAAATGTACCTGCCCCTTACCACTACAACAACAAATGTTATGGCAGCAACAAAATGATAATAAATGCTTCAACAAGACTTTAAGTTTATAGAATGTTTGTTATCAATCAATGTATGCAGCAAATACACACACATATATATTAATATAACAGCAATAAGTAATGATGACAGCTGCAATAATACCCAGAAAATGCACATAATTGGACAATATAACAAGACGCTTAAGGTCTCAAATGATAACACTTTGTCTCATGCAAGATCTAGATATGTATCAATCAACAAATAAATTTTAAAAGCTGTCTAAGTTAATTGTAACAGCAGCAAATTAGAGTAATGACAACAGCAATTAAGTTTCAGAAATGTACTTTATTAAGGCAATTGAACACATACTTAAGCATTTATTGATTGTACCTGGCCTTATACAATCTCTGGGCTGATTTAGATGGTTAGTAGGCTAATATAATCTGCAAAATGATAGTTGTAGTAATTATTATGACAGAAGCAACTTAGCTGTTAGTATTTCTAGATAACGTTAGCAAGTTAGTTAAGGTTAGTAAGAGCTTGAGAGTTTAAGGTTCAAATGTTTGTTTGATCAACCAATCAAAGAGAGATAAGACTAGTGCCTTTAATGGTTATGGAGTCAAAACTTTCAGCACAAATTACTTGGAGAAACAATAATGATTATATTTGTCTAAGAAGATAAAAGATAAAATGGACCTTTGAGGAGTAGCACCTTAAGTCCTCTAAGAACCAAGTTTTAGGGAGGTTAGCTAGAGAGTAGGCACTTCAAGGCCCTAGCGCCTTCCTACTCCTTAGACTATTGAAAGATTTCAAGTGCAACAACAACTAGACAATAGCTTCTAAAGTGCTAGCACTTTAGGGCTTTAGAGGTTTGTCCAGGTCAAATCACTTTAGAAAAGTCTAGCAAATGAAGAGCAAAGAAGTAGCACCTTAATTCCTTTACTCCTAGGGTTTGTCAAGCAAGAAATTTCATAATCTTTAACATGAATAAGCAAATATACCAAGACCATTCAAAATCAAATGACAATTGCAGATTTACTTACTTCACCGAGAATAATCAAGCAATAAAACCCTAGATTGCCAAGTAACTTCACCAAAAAATGATCCAAGTTGCAAAATTTACCCTCCAAAACAAGTGTGCCTCACAATTTCAGCCAATAAACCCTAGAAAGGGCGCCAATTTCTTACCTCTCTCTCTCATGGGAGAGTTATGATGAAAATTAATGTCATTTTTGTGTATTTATACCAAAATCTGGCCTAAAATTAAATTTATTTTAAAATACAGGGCTGACCTCAACAATTTTGCCCATAATTTACAAATTAAATAAATTTACATAAAATAACCCTAAACAAGGTCATGTCAGCCCTTCTAGGGTGACGTTAGGTCTCCTCACGGGGACATTAGGATGCAAGAACATGGCCCTAGGCCTCCAAAGACCTCAATCTTTGACCACACGAGCTACCATCATCTTCAAGGAACCATGTCGTTCTAGACCAGAAGGATGATGTTTCAGCCTCCAAAGGGTAGCAACCCGGTGCATGGAGGGCGGAATCCCACCCCCCAAGGCCTACCAGAGTGCCTCCAAAGGAAACGACCTCTTCTTGTATAACGCAAGTTGGTCATCACTGTCATGCCCCAAGCCCGAGGTCTCAACATCCATCTCTGGGCTTCAAGCCATCATGCAGGTCCGAACTGATCATCTCCTCATGAATACCTGTCCACCGGGCAAGGTCCTACAAAGACAAATAGGTACGCCCTCCAGGGGTCCATGAGTCAGGAGTATCATAGCAAGTAAATCACATCCAATAATCAAACCACCCGAACATGTGCATCAAACCCCCCTAAACCAAACAAATGCTCAAAGACATTATACAACTTGCCAAATTTAGGTTTGGGAAGGGTCTCGGGATGTCCTATTGGGTTAATCCCCCTTAAGTCTAAGGTGTTTCCTAGGTGGAGCCTAATCCAAGTCATGTAAGTGTATGAAGTGGCATGGGGTAGACCTTTGGGCATGGGGTGCATGTGATAACAAGGAAATGTAGAGTCTTACTTGTGGGCGCCTTTGTGGAGGGTGAGTTGCACCTTGTCATAAATGCAATTATTTCCCATCCCATTCATTGCCATTTATTCTTGTTGAGTTTTCAATAAGCTAGGCTTAAGCATGAAGTTCATTCCATTTTAGCATTTTACTTAAACCATAGACAATTTGTTGCAGCAACCAAGATCACAAGAAGAAACACCATGCACAAGTACACAAGAAGTATCCTGGGAAACCCTTCTCAACAAGGGAAGAAAACCCAGCCAATCCTTTGCTAATTCTTCAAGAGAAAGACCTCCACCACCATAAACACCTAGCACACAAAAGGGTGCTCACAAACCCTAAAAGACTAGCACCCAAGAGAGGTGCGCACTTTTCCCAAGAAGATGTACTTGCTGAAATTTTCAAACTCACACTTCAGATATGATATCTCAATAGGGAATTTACCTTTACTTATATTAGACTGAACCTGTCAACAGAAGTGTCTATTGGCACAACATGGCCGACCTCTCTCACTCACAATATAATAATAATAACTAGATTAATTATCTTTTACATTAATTATCTATTATATTAAGGTGGGGCCGACCTGTACCCTTTACATAACAATTAGGGTTACACGTAAGTATAACTCTTGAACAATATAGCAAGGGATCTCATACACCCGCTAGTGCTCAGCCACTAGGGGCACATCCATAGGGATGTCCATAACTCTATCTCATTGCGTCTCACGGGAGAACCACATTCACTAGTGCTCAGCCACTAGGATCACGTTCATCAGTGCTCATCCACAGACACGTCCAACTCAACAGATCTTCTTTCCCACTGCATTACATAGGAGAGTCATCTAGAGTTCATCAGCTCAACTCTTTGCTCAAAGTAGGCGAATACATCGTCTTCATCTCTATCTCATAACGATCCACACAACTCATGGGAATTCACACGTTCAACTTGTGCTCAGCCACAGGCACGTCCAACTCAACAGATCTCCTTTCTCACTGCGTTACACAAGAGAATCATCTGGAGTTCTTCTCAACTCTCTGTAGGGAGGAGGCCATCACTACGTTCCAGTTCTGTCTCGGATAGGAACTGTTATCCACCAGTTTGCACAAGCTGGATTTCCTGAAGAGCCGCCAAAGAATGAGCACTCAATGCTCATATTTGCAGAGTTCAGAGTTCAGTCGGTCTTGTAAAAGACCCTTTTTTTCGCATTTCCACCATAGTAATAAATGTCCTAAGTATGAGATATTGTAAAAGACTATTGGCCACCCAAGACCAGGAGTGGGCACATAATTTGGAGTGTTTTTTTCTACTTTTTAATTATTTTTTCTGCTTGCCTTAGTGAGCGAGGAAAAATAATTTCTAAGTTTTTTCACTCAGAAGACTAAACTCCAAAGCCGGAGTATGTGTTGGCACGCAGGTTTTGGCATGGAAAATCCAATGTCTAGTGTCTAAATGTATATAAGCTCATACTAGGACATACTGATTGAGTCATCTGGAAATTGTGGCTAGGTTTGATAGGTTTTTTTTAAGTTTTCAGTGAAATAATTAAATTCCCTCAAAAATGGAATTTATTAATTCTAAGTCAATAAATGTAAAAAATGTGGCATCAAACATTGTCAGATGCCATATTTACATTCGTTTTCCAGTCCAGAGTATCATGTAAACCCCTATATCCCATCTTTCAAGACTAAAAAGTGATTATTATCACTAAAAAATCAATTTTACTCGAAAAATACAGAAAAGGGATAATTAAATTAATCTCCTAAATTTTAGGAGAACTGGGGAACATGTTTAGAACATGTTTTTTCCATGTCCCCATTTGACTGGAGGCTTGGGCGAGTTCATTTGAGGTTGGGTTGACTTGATTGGAGAGAGCATTGAGTTTGGGGGAGATCCCAATGAGGGAACTCGACCCCTTTTCTAGGTGGTGCATTCCTAAAGCTTAGCACATTTCCTAAAGGGCCCATGCATCCCTTAACTAACCCTTCACTCCCCCTTACTCCCCACTCACACTTCCCATCACTCGCCTTTACCTAACACCTCTTCACTCCACTCCCCTTTCACTCCCACGTATCTACCCTTCAACTCATGAGCAACTCCCTCATCTCCCACGCTATACCAAAACCCTAAACCTAACCCTAACGCATCCTTCATTGGAGTTATCACCTCCCATATCTATATAAGAAAGGGTCGACCTCTCCTCAAGTTAGTTCAGTCTTGGGCAAAGAAGTTATTGTAATACTGTCAATATCATTTTGGAATAAAAGTCTTTGGAGCTATCTTGGTGTGGACTCAAATGTGTTGTTGTCTTGACCTAAATGCAAATATTTTTATGAGGTAACATGTATTGATTTACATTTTAATTTTATGCTTAATTGTTAAAGCCTTGTAGGCATGCTATCATATGATAGGGTAAGAGTAATCTAGGTTGATTGATCTTACTTCTTCTTTACTTCATAGATTCTTCAATGCATGTTTTATTTTTGGTTGAATTTAACATGCTTTGTGAGTTGTGTGTGTAGGGAAGGTCTTTAACAGTTTTGTGCAAGATTGAAGTGTGTAGTTACAGGTTCTTCAAGGCAGAGGATTGACAGGTGGTGGCTTCCATTGTCATCGTCCAAGGATTTGAGATCAAGCTCCCTCCTTTCATCCCAAGAGAACCCCATAGCCCAAAGTTTCAGGCTTAGACAGAAGCTCCAGAAAACCGATAAAATTTATTTCCTCTTTCTTTCTTTGATTGCATGCAAATCAGAACAAGTATATATTTCATTGTTAAATATCTAAAGTTTGCATGCTTGGTTTGCTAGATCTAGGCTGAAATTTGTCAATCTTAAAGATAGATCTAGGCAAGTTTGAAGCAGTTTCTTTGGTCTTTTCACCTAGAAATCTAATCAAAGTTCTTTGCTTAGTTTTAATTTATTTATCTAGTTGTTTAGAGGTTTTCTGTTTGTTGTCCTAAAACAGCAAACACAAGTCACCAAAGGAGCCTAAGTTAGGTTTGTTTAAAGCCTCAAAAAGCACTAAAAATTACACTTTTGCCTTAGAAATTTTTTCAAAAAAATTTGACAAAAATCTTTATTTGTTTAAACTTATTTCATCGTTTCTAACTTCCTTAGTTTGTTGTTTTGTTGCAGAAACAACAGGTTCAAGAGGAGATTCTACCTGTTTCGGGCAAAATCAAGGTTTCCGAGGCACCCTTGGGGTTATGACTTCATCAAAACGAAGTTTCTCTTTTATGCCTTTTCTTCTTGTACTCTCATTAACGATCCAATAATAAGGATCCATCTTCTTCTAAAGGAGCTAAAAGCTCAAAGAGAACGCTAGTTCTCCATTGTAATAGTGCAATAAAAGCGGGCCCTTTGCGCCCAATTTCGTCATCCCCTTAGGGGGATTTGTGTTGTGGGTTTGTTTTTTTTGTCTTTTTTTGAAATCGTGCATGCTTTAATCTAATAATCAATTACACAAGTCAAACAAATCAGAACACACTACAACACTCTAAGTTTTATGCATGTTAACCAACTCTCAAATTTTCATGCATACTTAGTTTAAAGTATTTTCTTTCTTCAATCAACATTGCAACAATATTTTATTTTCAAATAGTATCTTGTTAATCTCTCTCAACTACAAAGCATGGTACATAAACGTAATTGTTGCAATTATTTTCTTTCATTTTCAAGTGTTTATGCAAGTGCCTCATTTACAAAGCAGGGTGTGTGATCTATCTATTTCAAGTTTTATCAAGTAATTGAACCTTGCTAATTTAATAGGGCAATCCTTTAAGATTGTGAGTTCATTGGGAGGAAAAGGCCTGAAAGCGACCTGCGAGGTAAGATGGTTCGCCATGTTGGACATCCAGCTCGTTTGGTGAATTTACTGGTGAAACCATTGGGTTTCGGTAAATTCTCAGCAAGTCCAAGCAAAGAACAAACTTCCTAAGGGGCCAAACACTTTTCATTAACTAATTACAAAATTTACCTTAATAAAATCTTCGATCTACACTGCCCACGACTCCTTTTAARGCACTGGTAAAAATACTTTCAATCTGTCTTATRTGACCAGTTACATTTATGTATGTTATCTAATATCCTTTTATGCTCTTGATTATTGCAGATGTTGTATCCTTTTTGATGAATAAATGTTTCATGAGCAATGTATTCTTTATGATGATAAATGCTAAGTGGTGAATGATCAAATTTTATTTTCAGCAATAAACTCCTAGATTAAAGTGTTTTTCTTTCCTAGTTTAGAAAAGCCTTAGTTTTATTTTTATAGGGACTACCCCCCTTGGCTTCGCTAGGAGTTGGCCTAGACGGAGGAGTTGAGGATCAGGTGACAGCGCCTTGACTCGAGACTTGCCCCCAAGGAAACACGAAGTGGATTGAAGGTTTCTTCCACATTACCCCAGGTGTGTATTAGGACGGCAACAGGAACCACACACCCAACTCATAGGCTCTCTCAGAGGTCGACTCAATCAGTCTGTGTCTTGGAGAATGTCTCACGCAGCTGTAATCATCAACAATTCTTTCTTAGCTTTCTTTCTTTTGATCCTTTCTTTTGTGCTACAAGGGAATAGTTGAGGGCCACAGTCCTGGCTTGGTGACCAGAGGTGATAGTGTCATCCACAAAACATTTCACGGAAATGATAAGGCCAGCTTGTGATGAGACCCCCTTTCTCTTGGCTATGCAACCAAGAGCCACTACCCTGACTTGGTGACCAGATAGGTGGTAATGTCATATCGCTACATGTTCATAGTCATAATAGGTCGGCTCGCGATGAGACCTCCTATCCATCAACTAATACCTTGAGTGTTCATGTTATCTTGTGGGTCCTCTTTTCTTACTGAAAAGTTTTTTGTTATCCCCTATCCTAGGGATAACTAAGGAGATTATGTCTCAAGGCCCACAGGTCCTAGACATGGAGTACCAAGAGCCATATTGACTTGAGCTTGGCCCTGGAGGGCCATCTTTTCTTCAACGCCTCCCATCTATCAGCAGCAGCAGCATCCATCCCATCGGCTTGCTTTTGAAGTAGCAGTGGGTCTTGCTCCATGAGGTAATGAGTCTGGGTATCATGGTATGTGTCACTCTGATTCTCAAAAACATTTGAATATGTGCATTGAATTCTCTTTTGTTTCATGACGTTTGCTTGGAAATTATGCCTTTTAACTTGTCCATACCTTGGGGGGATGAAGGAGTGCTCTAGTAAGTTGGTTCCCTTAGGGATGAGTTGCCACTAGGTGGGTCTATGAAAGGTCATCATCCATTCCTTCCATACTTATCACTTTTCATCATTTTTCCTCTCATCTATCCCCTACATTGGTTCAGGGCATTGGGTTTGCCAAGTTAGTAAGGGTTGTACCTTGCCTTGTGGGAAGAAGGGGCTAAAGGCCTAGAGGGTAAGAGTAGCTGGAAAAAGTTAAAAGCCAAGATCAAACCTTGAGATGCTTCGCCCAGTGATCCCCAAGAAAGCAATAAAAGGATTCTCGGCAAGAAAATGCGGGGACCCATAAAATAAATAAAACTCAAGACCTGGTTGTTGGATAGGAGGTCTCATCATAAGCCAGTCGATTAGGTCCATGGACATGTAGTTGTACGACACTACTATTCATCTGGTCACCACGCTAGGGTATTGGCATAGCCAAAAGAAAGGAGGTCTCATCACTAGCCAACTTCTCATCTCCGTGAAGTGTTTGTGGGTAACGTTGTCACCATTGGTCACCACGCCAGAGCAGTGTCCTCCAGCTATTCTCTTGAAAGAAAAAGCAATAAGACAAAGAGTAAAAAGGCATTGAATGGGCTAGGAAACAATTGCATCCATGACAAGGTGCAACTCACCCTCTACAGAGGCACCCCACAAGCAAGACCTACATTTCCCTGTTATCACTGCACCCCTTGAGAGCTAAGTTGCATGAAATGGGGAAACGTTTCCAACTTTTCGAACCGAGACGGTATGAAACAGGCCCTCAAAAAATGAAAACGTCAAGGGAAACGTCGTATATAAAAAATATATATATATAGCTTTTTTAAAAACAAAACATTATATTGCAAGAAAAACATAATGATACACATAAATGACATTTTAGAAGGAAAACCATGTCCATATTAAAAAATTAAAAATGAATGTTTGGGGGACCCACAGCCCCCTATTTTTTTTTTAGGGCATATAAGACGCCTTAGGACAGCAAAAACGTCGGTCGTACAAGCTAGTACGATCGGGAAACACCGTCGACGGTACGGGCTGGTACGGCTGGGAAACGTCGTCGATCCTACTGTACGACGTTCCCAAATCGAGAAACGCCATACCGTACAGTCGGTGGCGTTTCTCAGTCGTACCGTACTCATTTTGGCGTTTTCGAGGCTGAAACAAGGGGGTAGGGTGTTTCCTGCAACTTAGGTTCACATGCTTTCATTCCCATGGGGGATGGAACCTATAATGTTTTGTATAGCCAATTTGAGTCCCCACATCATGTGTATGATCTCGTAGTACTAAGTCAATAGCAACTGATGATTTTGATAGAGCGTCTTACGAACACCCTTATGATGACAGTGAGCTTCCTTTTGCTAGCGAAGAGTCATTTGAAGTCCTTTTTCCAAGGAATGGTGAGCGTAGGGAGTCTTTGACTCAGTACCAAGGGAAGGATGTTGGTGAAGTGAAGATCCTTTGGAGAAATGACTTGATTAAGCAAGAAGAGATGGAACCAGGTACAATGAATATAAACCCTCCCCCAGAGGTATATATTGACGATATTTTGCACCCAGAGTATTTGGAGGAGACTTTGGTTTTAGTGTGGGACAAGAAGACGAGCCCGCCGAGTTTTGACCCCAAGGATGATGTGTTTTGGGTTGGCCCCTATGTGGTAAAAGAATTTAAGAATGATTTGTATTCCTTGTCCACATTAGATGGGAGGAAGATGCCAATGGGTTTTTCAGCGTCTCACCTCCGCCCTTATATTGACGGTACTTACAGTCTTTGGACCCTTGAGTGAGTAGTTAAGGCATTTGCACTTGCATGTTAGATTAGGTGCATGGTGTGTCTTAGATTAGGTACATGTGTGTGCTCATTGTGTGTTTTGCATACACATCGAAAGTAAATAAATGAAAATGCTAAAAGAATTTATTTCCTAGTTATGTCATTTTGTTAGTAGACATATTACCTAAGTTGCACGAAACGAGGAAATGTTTCCAAGTTCCCGAAACTGAGAAGGTACGAAACAGGCCCCCAAAAAATGGAAACGTCCGGAGAAACGTCGTATATAAAAAAATTAAAAAGAACTATATATGTATATATAGTTTTTTTTTAAATAAGACATTATATTGCAAGAAAAACATAATGATGCAAAAAAATGCAATAATGATGCAAGAAAAACATAGAAAATGCAAAACAATATATATATTTGACTGTTTGGGGGCCCCATGGCCCCCTTTTTTTTTCTTATTTCGCCTCAAAGACGCCCAAAACACCGGTCGTACGGGCCGGTTTCGGAGTTTCGTACCATTTCGGGGCAGGAAACCAGGGGGGGGGGGTGTTTCCTGCAACTTAGCTTGAGAGACTCCTAAATAGAAAGAGGTTTCCTATTAAGGTGAGAATGATAGGTCATCCTCCTTGTTATGCCAATTCAATATCCACTTGCCTTTGGCTTTGGGCAAGTACAAATTGCGCGATAACAGGTCCTGGCCTAGTAATCTGCTCTTGGGGAACTACATCATGTTGCTCCTCCTCATCATCAACTCGCTCCTGATGATCCTGTCTAACAATCTCCCTCTAAACACATGTATCCTGTGTCTACTCCTGTGATCTTGTCTTCTGACTCTGTGCCTCCTACTCCTGGACTCCTGTACTTTGTCCCTGCTGGTTCTCTACACTTGTTGGCAAATCCTTTGATCTCCTCAATGCACGTTCCTCCTCGAACTTCACATCTCTACACACAATAACCTTTCTGTGTGCAAGCACATAGAACCTATAGGCCTTGGAAGCCTCATTGTAACCAACAAGTAACCCCTTCACCGTTGTAGGGTCCAGCTTTGTCCTTTTCTCTAAAGGGACATGACAATAACATACACTGCCCCAAATGTGAATATGACTCGCATCTGGCCTAGTACCTGAAAATGTCTCCTCGGGTGTTTGTTTCCCCAAAGCTGTGTGGGTACTCCTATTCTGCAAATATACTGCAACATTGCTCGCCTCTGCCCATAAGAACAACGGCAGTCCCTGATCATGAATCAGGGCTCGTGCTGCTCCAACCACAATCCTGTTATTTCTCTCTGCCACTCCATTTTGTTGAGGATTGTAGGGAACTGTGAGTTCCTTTTTGATCCCCATTGTTGTGCAATAATCCTCGAACTCCTTGGAGGTGTACTCTCCCCATTATCCGATCTTGAGACCCGAATCTTCCTCCCAGTCCGGTTTTCTACCAGAGCTCTAAACTCATAAAACCTCCCAAAGACCTCATCCTTGATCTTTAGAAAGTAAATCCAGGTCTTCTTGGAGTAGTCATCAATAAACAAGACGAAGTATCTAGAGCCACTCACTGACTCCACACTCATCGGCCCACATACGTCATAGTGTATCAGATCCAGTACTCCCTTGGACGTGTGTTCGCTAGATGGAAAGGGTTTTCGGGCATACCTGCCCAACACACAAACCCTTGCAAGGGTCATGTCTCGCAGTTGTAATCTTAGGCAATCTAGTGACTGCCTCCCTCAAATGCCCCAAAGCACCAAAATGAATGCGTGGCATCCTCCTGTGCCACAAGTCACCTTTATCTGTGGTGAAACTCGTTAATGCTCTCCCTGGCTGAACCTGTAACCTGTAGACCTTCTCCTCTTGAACCCCAATCACCCTGTCCATCTTCTCAACTGACCCACCAGGTCTAATGAACACCTTTCCTTTACGGAAAGTGACCTCATAACCCTTATCCTCAAGAGTAGAGACTGAGATGAGGCTCTCGGTCAACCCTGGAACATATAACACATCACTGAAACAGAGTGGTTTCCCAGACTCCCTCTGAAATGAGAGAGTGCCAACTTCTTGTGCCTTATAGCGCCTATCATCCCCTAGCTCAATTACTAGATTTGCAGCTCCCTCCTGTAGCCTAGTAAACCACTCTTTGCACCCTGTCATATGAGAAGATGCACCATTGTTTACAAACCACATGTCTAAAACAGTTGTACTAGACATACAGGCTATGAAGCAGAAATCCTCCTCAAATGACTTGGCAAACTCATTCATTGTTGCTAAAGATGCCATCTATGGCTTCTTCTTCTTTCTCTCTAGACACTGCGATGCAAAGTGACCCATCTTGTGACACTGAAAACACTTGACTTTTAAGAAGTCAATGTTTTTCTTTCCACCTTTCCTCTTCTTCTTGCCTCTTGATTTGCCTGTAAGGGGCAAACCTTCTTCCTCCTCTGTATGAGTTGAAGATGATGGAGCTTCTTGACCAATTCTAATCTCTTCCTGCACAAAATCATCCCATAGTCGATGCCAATTAGGGAGCTTCTCCCAAGCTACCACACCATGAACAAAAATGTCCCATGACTTAGTAAAGCCATCTAGTGCAATATGCACCAGCTCAGGATCTTCAATCTTTTCTCCCACTACTGCAAGTTCATCTCTAATTTGTGTTATCCCGATAAGATAAGGTATTACACCCTCACCTTTGGCCATCTTGGTTCCACGTAGTTGCTTGCGCAAAGCCATCACTTTGTTTTCATTTTTGTTTTGGTAGAGGTCACTTAGGGCTTTCCACATATCTTTTTCCTCAGCTTTTCCTGAGAGATGTGGGACCACATGGTCGTTTATCCCATCAAGAATCAAGCTCTTGGCCTTAGCCTCACCTTTCTTCCAGATGACCAATTCATCTGCATGTGGGAGTTTTTGCCTTGTCACTGACATGTTCTGACACATCACTGACCTCCAATATCATTGTTATCCTTTCTTTCCAGGTGGGGTAATTTTGAGCCCCTTGTAACATGTCTTCTACCCTCAAACACATGGCCATTTTCTGAAAGTGTTATGTTCAAACCCTCAAGGTTCAAACCCTCAAGGTTCAAACCCTTGCTGAAAAATTTGTACGACTACCTTGATCTGTGCTTGGATCCTCACGATCCACCTAGATCTGAATAGATCTATCTGTGTGCTGTTGCCTTCACTGTTCCTGCTCCGATACCATGTAAATTTCCTTAAAACCTAGCATTGTTTCCTTCAGAAAAATTAAATTATTTTTTTGTCTATGTTTAAAAAATATTTCAGCTAGGTTTAATGCACAGGATCTTTTCCAAACAAAGACACACAACAAACACATCACATCAACACAATTGTTTTTGGACAATAGTCCCAGGAAAAACCCAATGTGGGAAAACCAGCACAGCAGATCTAGAGGTTTTTATTAGCAGAGAAATATAGAATGCCTCTTTCAGAAAATTCACTCCTCTTGAGATAAAACCTAGTAAAATCCTTCAAGACTAAAGTATAGTCTCTCCCTTTGCTTTGGAACCAGATTTGTCCCAGCAAAACCCTTCAATATATGCCTCTGCAAAACTGCACAGTGCCCTTGTAAGTACTGCATCAGACTATACGGATCCTCTGCGTAGGTGAAGTGAACTCTGCTCAATCAAGAAGATGAGATAATCTCCTGTTCAAATGTCTTCCTCTGTTTCCCTGCAACTATCCTCTTTCTCAGATCTTAGATCGAGCCTCTCTTCCTCCTGGATCAGTCTCTCCTCATAGTAGTAGTGTGCCCTCTTCCTAGTTTTCATTCTATTATACTATTGAGCAAGCGAAAACCCTAACTCATCAATGAGATCTATGGCTGACATCTAATCTTGGACTCTCAAAGAAATGGATGGTGCAGATTAAAAGATCCATCACTTAAATTTTTCACTTTTTAACTTTAGAAAAAGAAGTCAATAAGTCAATATTAAATTAAAACATCTAATGTTACTTTTTCCTAAGTTATACTTTAGGAAAAGCATCAATGCATCAACTAGGCAGTTTCATTGTACTCTCCTANCATAGTAGTAGTGTGCCCTCTTCCTAGTTTTCATTCTATTATACTATTGAGCAAGCGAAAACCCTAACTCATCAATGAGATCTATGGCTGACATCTAATCTTGGACTCTCAAAGAAATGGATGGTGCAGATTAAAAGATCCATTACTTAAATTTTTCACTTTTTAACTTTAGAAAAAGAAGTCAATAAGTCAATATTAAATTAAAACATCTAATGTTACTTTTTCCTAAGTTATACTTTAGGAAAAGCATCAATGCATCAACTAGGCAGTTTCATTGTACTCTCCTAGGCTCGAATGCAAGCCAAGAAGAAGACCTTTGTCACTACACTCTTCTCAACAGGGGGAATGGTGTTTTTGGTGATTGTGTCATTTCTGCAATTTTAGCTTAGAATCAATTTTCACACCAAAGCATAAGCTAAAATTAATCCTTTAATTCATCACAAAGCACTACAATCATTACATAGATTAGATTTCAATTTGGCAAGTAATACTTTAATTGCTAGACTAGATTTCATTTTATGTAACTTTACTTTTTGCAATTTCAAGTTGGAAAATAAACTGTCTCCTCAGCTCCTTGCAAGAGGCTGGTCAGTGAAGACTAAGTAATTAAAAAACATTTCCCTTTCAGCTTTTTACTTTATTGCTTAAAATAAACATTTCCCCTCAGCTCCTAGTGTTGTTCCTGACCCTCCCAATTGCGAGCTTGTTTCGATCTTTTGGGAGTAAGTTCCATACACGTTGGGTTGGTCAGTGTAGGTAGGTTAATAGGGAAATCCTTAACAAGTATTACTTCAGTGGAAAGGTAAAAGAGTTTGTGTAAGAAATCTGGCGGGAACTTTGAGATCTAGGTTATCCCTGTCGGGTCTCCCACATTCTCTTGGGCTTGTGTGCAAAATCAGAGGGATACTCTCCCTATTGGATATTCGACAAGCTCAACCTCCACTCTAGGGATATCCTGTAAAGGGACGAATCTAGATTAGCTCTCAAACACTTTATTTTTGCAAATAAAGTTGATCTCATTAATTTACCTTAACTCTAACTTGCCCCCAAGGACACACCAAGTGGATTGAAAATTTCTTCCACGTCACCCAGGTGTGTATAAAGGCGACAACAGGAAGTATTCCGGGTACCTACCTGGAACAAGAACAATTGTAGCATGTATATAGCAATTTCTGAATACCAACATGAAAGTAATACCCCAAGACACAGTAGACAGCGAAAAATATGCTAGCTAACACAGAATTGCAGTAAAATAACAGTTGTACAACAGCAATTAGTATTTTGTAACAGCCACAAGAAAATTAGATCAGAATTGCATGAAAACACAGTGGAAACTTGGCATTTATCAATAGATCAATCAGCATTTATTCCAAACAATTTCTAAGTAAGGTAATCTAATGTTAGAATAGAGTATGCAGCAAACTTAAGTAAATTAGATGGTTGTAGCAGTGTTTTGCAACAGCAACAATAAAGTTAGTAGATTAGGCTAAGCTAGAGTGAGAAAAAGTTAGTAAAAGCTTTATAGAATGATGTTTGAAAGTTTGTTCAATAAAATTCCTTCACAAGAGCAATGAAACTAGTGCCTTTTGGGCTATAGAGTCATTTACAACATCACTATAAATGTAACTTGGAGAATAATGATAGCAATGTCTAAGGAAATGGAGTGAAGTTTAAGGTGCTCGCACCTTAGGGCCTTAAACTTCAAGCCTTGAAAGAGAAATTTGCTAGAGTGCAAGCACCCTTGGGCTCTAGCAAATTCTTTTCCTTCCTTAGATTCTTTAAAATTTATAGCAACAGGCTTCTAGAATCAAACTCCTAAAGAGCTAGCACTTTAGGACTTTAGGAATTCACCCTAGATGAGATTTTCTTAACAAATTAATGGGTGGAATAGTCTTTTGAGAGAAGGAAGCACTTATGCTCCTCACTTACAGTTTACACAAGCAATATACCTTCAATATGAACAAGCAAAATTTACCATAAGCATTCAATACATGGAATGAAATTTGCAGATTTTACTTACTTCGCCATGCTTAACGAAGCACAAACCTTAATTTGCAGAAAATTCCACCAGGAATGAGCCAAGAAACATCCAAAACTTGCCCTCCAAGAGATAGCGCACTAGTAAAAGAGACCAAGAAAGCCCAAAATAGCAAAAAATTCAGTCGTTGTTCTCTTGTGAGAGGAAAGTGTTTTGTAAAAATGAATGGTGGCTAGCCATACTTATATGGGAAATCCTAGCCACCAAAAGACTTAATCCAAAAGTCATGTCTTTTCAATAAATGAGCCTACTTCTTAATTTGCCCATTCAAATTACAAAAAAATCATTTTTTTACAAAAGTAAACCCTAAAAGGGTGACATCATCCCTTCTTAGGCCGATTGCATCTAGGACGAGACTCAGTTAATGTTCAGGGATGATATGGATAGTATGGTGAAGAGTAGCAGTGAGAAGAACCAGGCCCTTGCAGCTCGCACTAGGAAGGGCAGAAGAGGTTTGTCAAGAAGAAGGGATTCTCCCAAGAGAGAAGCATCTCCAGGGTCAGGTGTTTTTTCTTTCATTGCTTCCTCCAGGACATATCCCTCTACCTAGGTCTTCTCTTTCACTATTTTGGTTGGCACACCTAATAGGGTCAGATGAAAGTCCTCCCATATGTTGATTTTTCAATAAGCTAGGTTAAGCATGTAGTTCATTTCAATTTGCATTTGTCTTAACCATAAACAAGAATGTTGCAGCAACCAAGATCACAAGAAGAAACACCATGCACAAGAACACAAGAAGTATCCTGGGAAACC
>SNQJ01S0061767.1:3314-24720 GCA_010110895.2 Picea sitchensis | reverse complement strand
TGATCATTTGATGTGATTTTGTATCTACTATCATCGTATCAGGAACATGTTTCAAAATTTTCAGTTTAGTAACGATATGTGACCACTTGACATCTTATGCATCTTATTTATTGGCTGTATTTTCATATTTATGTAGCAATGTGTTTATTTGATGTTGTTGTTTCTTTACAAGTTTAAAATTTTGAAAAAAATGAGTGTTTTTGTATTTTTTTGAGGTCTTGCGACATTTTCCGAGATATTCCGATATTTTCCACCGATGTCACCGAGAAGTTACATTTCAGACCCTCGCCAATACTTTCCCTGAGACAACATATACAACATTGATGCTAATCCCCACCTTCGTAAGAGAGCAACACACAACTTTGGGACACACGGGATATTATAGACGATTATATGAAGTTACACAAAGGTTGTTGTGTTGTTAGAAAAGCTATTGTGCAAAGACAGGAAGTATGTCTGGACCCACGAATGCGAGGTGTTGGACACATTAAAATAGAGATTAGTCACTGTGTCAATCCTGATATTTCCAGAATAGACCAACATATTCCATGTGTATGTGGATGCGTCCTCAATACCACTCAGCGTAGTGCTTACACAACCCGAAAAAGACAACATTGATCACCCAGTCTATTTTGCCAGCAGGAAGCTATCAAATTTTGAGAAGAATTATATGACCACGGAGCGCGAAGGACTGACAATGATCTATTCCCTATAGAAGTTTCGACATTACTTACCTGGCAGTCCCTTCAAATTTTTTACTGACCATTTGACACTTAAATACTTGGTCAATAAGCCAATGTTGGGAGTGTTGATTTTTCAATAAGCTAGGTTAAGCATGTAGTTCATTTCAATTTGCATTTGTCTTAACCATAAACAAGAATGTTGCAGCAACCAAGATCACAAGAAGAAACACCATGCACAAGAACACAAGAAGTATTCTGGGAAACCCTTCTCAACAAGGGAAGAAAACCCAGCCAAATCCTTTGTTATATTCTTCAAGTGAAAGAACTTCACCACCAATAAGACTTAGCACACAAGAGGGTGCTCAAACCCTAGAAGACTAGCGCCCAAGAGAGGTGCGCACTTTTCCCAAGAGAATGTACTTGCTGAAATTTCCAAACTTGTGTGAAGGATATGATTCCACAATGGGGAATCTTCCTTTACTTATATTAGACTTTTCCTATCAACAGAAGTGTCTATTGGCTCAATAGGGTCGACCTCTCTAAGTCACATTATAATTAATATTAACCTGATTAATTACCTTTTACATTTATTACTAATCACATTAAGGTGGGGCCGACCTGTACTTTTTACATAACAATTAGGGTTACAGGCAGGTCTGACTCTTGAACAATATATAGCAAGGGATATGATACACCCACTAGTGCTCATCCACTAGGGGCACATCCATAGGGATGTCATATCTCTGGCTCACTGCATTGCATAGAAGAACCAAATCTTCACACGTTCACCTGTGCTCGTCCACAGGCACGTCCACTCTACAGATAGTCTTTCCCACTGCCTCACACAGGAGAATCATCTGGAGTTCTCTCGTCAACTCTGCTGCTCAGAGGAGGCTAATACATCATCTTCATTTATGTTCACATGACGATGCACCCAACACTTTGGGATTTCACACGTTCACCTTGTGCTCAACTACAGGCACGTCTAGCTCTACAGATCGCCTTTCCCACTGGATAATCATCTGGAGTTCTTCTCAACTCTCTGAATGGAGGAGGTCATCTCTACGTTCCAGCTCTGTCTCAGGCAAGAACCGCGTACCCTTCTTAGGGGCTTTCTCTCAGTTTTGTATGCTGAGAGAAAGACTCGCATAGCTACAATGATCCACATCTCACAGGTTTGTAAGTTGGAGAATGTCTCACATAGCTGCAATCATCAACACCATATTCAAACTTGCCAACTTACATAAAGTCATGAGCTAGTGTAAAATTTGAAGGGGATACTTGATGTGAATTATTCATGTGGCTTGCATCTTAAGTAACAGCTTACTTTGCATTATTCAAGGACTAGTATATCCTATGATCATTGGCTTTACTTGATTTCATATTTTGTTTTGATCTGGATGCCCCTGACATGGTTCTTGAAGGACGTCCCAGCCTTTCACCGAGGACATTGTGTCTCTTTTGTAGGATATGGCACGTGTTGCAAAGCATCGAGTCACCCAGTGACTAGACACATTCAAACATTGGCTCTCACATCTTTTGGACCTTGGACGATGGACATATGGGCTTGATTTTGATCAATATGGTCATGGTGGCACAGAACAGGAAGCCCACACCATGGGTTCTACACCCCAAAGACTATAATGCATTGGATGGAGGACGTTGCACATGGAGGTAATTGGAGTACACACAAAGACGATAAACAGTCTTCTCCTCTTTGGACGCCACCCCTTGCACCATGGACATTGAACATTTAGATGATGACATCATGCTAGGGTTCGACAGAGATGATGGGGTTTGTTGCCACTTGGATACCAGTGATGACTAGAGATGTAGGATAGCATTCTTCCACCATACTTGCACCTTAGACGATGACATATGGCCTTAGAGAGGCCCTCCTAACCCATTGGAGGCATGACGTGGCCACACATGTGACCATTTATGTATTATTTTCATGGTTTTGACATTTGTAGAGGCTAACTTGAGGGGTCGGCCCCACTTGTAGACATGACTTTTGACTTTTTGGACTATTTGAGCGCCAGGTTTTCCATATAAATAAGGCTAGCACTCAACCTTGTTATTCATCATCACTTCTCCCCTCACACAAGTGAGGAGGAGCTCTAGAAAAGTTCACTACCTTCTCTTCTTGTCTCTTGGATCTCATGCGCACTTTCTAAAGGAGGATTATTGGTTGATGCTTTACTTTCTTAGATGATATCTTGTGGAAACTAGGGTTTCTCTTGGCATACCGATTTGGATAAGCAATTTGCTCTAAGTTTATATGTTTGCTCATGGTATAATTGTTAATTGTTATCTTGTTGCATGTCACTTTGTCCTAGTAAAACCCTAGGAAGGAGACATAAGTATTTCTCTCTTTTAATACTTTTGTTTGTACAAGATTGGTGAAAGCATTGAGAGATCTAGTCTCTTGCTAAGATTCAAAGGCTTAGGGCCCACGAGGCTTTGCACCTTAAGGTTTTGATCTTATTCATTTGATCCTTGACCTAGGTCACCTAGAAGAGGGAAAACGACATCTAGGGCCCAAGAGCTTTGCACCCTAGAAATCGTTTTCTTGAGGGTTTGACTCCTAAGGCCCAAGAGGCTTTGCACCTTAGGGTTTGAACCTCGTTCTTCTTGGTTATCTAAGTCTTTGTTCAAGTGTTGCATGCTTCACTCCATTAGCCCTAAAAAAGACAACGACACTAGTCTAGAACTCTTGTGGTGAAAACATTCTTAGAATTAGTATTCTTTCTCCTAAAGCGATTTGACTAACCCTAGTAACTCCAATTTTAGAAAACTAATGATATTTATTGTTATTGTTATTAAAGTTTGCTACAGCCACTAAGGTTTACTTTAATTGTTGCATACATACTTGAAATAGTGGTTAAAGTTACTCGGAATCATAGTCTAGAATTAAAGTTACTCGGAACCATAGTCTAGCAATTAGATATTATTGTACATGTTAAAGGTTTAATTTTTATGCTCAATTGCCATACTTCATAGTACATTTTCTTATTGCTATTACAAAACATTAAGTGTTGTTATATATTATTTTACTGAATTTATTGATTATATAGTGTCTAAGAGGTCGTTAACGAGTCATATAACTTCATAATTGTCTATATTAAGCTTTGGATTGTTTATTGTCTCATACAAGTGAACCAATTACCTTGTTACCTTCCTTACCCGTCCCAGACCTAGACCTAACATTTAGGTGACCAAGATAGGAGGATGCAGGCGTGGCTAATCTTGTTATTTGATCCCTTGAGGTCACCGGGGAAGCCTCCCTTGTGTTGGACCTTCTTCCATCACTAAAACGAGGGAAGTATCTACTTCGGTGACAGTGGTAGAAGCTTCCAATTGTTACACAAGATTGGGATGTTGTGGAGGGCTTTGCACAAGTATAAATCATGTGATAACAGGGACAATTTTCTTTGTTACTCTTGCGACCAAAGAAGGAATGGTTGGCACTTTTCGACTAGGGGTGCAAACAGCAGTTCCTTATTGCATGTAGATCTAACACAACAAGAGAAGTTGAAGGTGACGAATTAGTTGTATAGATTTTTGCATCATTACTCTGAGTTATTTCAAGAATTGTGTGGAATGCCTCATGTTATCACAAAATTTGTACTTGTGCAAATCCCTCCACAAGATCCCAAATCTTGTGTAACAATCAAAAATACCCACCACTGTCACCTATGCAGATATTTCCCTCATTTTAGTGAAGGAGAAATGTCTAACACAAGGGAGGCTTCCCTAGTGACTCCAAGGGATCAAATAGCAAGATTAGCCAAGCCTATAGCCCCCTATCTTGGTCACTTAAAAAGGTCAAGCTAGGTCTAGGGAAACGTGAAGGGTCAAATGGATTTGAACAAGGTAATTGGGCAACTTGTACGAGACAATAAACACTTCAATGTATAAAATCATCAATTACCAAGTTATATAGCATAATAATCACCTTTAGACACTAGATGACAAGTAAAACCTATTGTTGTTGTAAATTTGCAGCAGTCAACCAGTTTATATCAGCATTGAAAGATTTATAACAAGAAGAAGAAATACAACCCAGAAACTTAGCAATTGACCCTCTACATTTAGTGTATAACATACGAAACAATATCTAATTGCCAAAACAATTTTTTAGGGCAAGTTTTGCCACAATGTTAAGTAAATTTGCAGCAAAATCTGCAGCACTAATGGCTGTAAGCAAACAATTTATGACAGCAGCAAGTAAACAAGTGATTTTTCAATATGTTAGGGTAGAATTAGCTTGCATATGATGTCATAAATCAACTTTAAGACGGAGTTTTAAGAGACACAAGGTTTGAATCTAACCAAGGAGTTAACCATCACTTGCATTCAATAGACTAGTGTCGTTTCCTTTTCTTTGGCAATGGAATCAAGCAACACACCATGGAATTGCTAGGTGCAAGAGAGATGAAGGTTAAATTAGGACATATAGCCTCAAAAACCCTAATCCAACTTATTAGAAAACAAACCCTAGTGCATATAGCCTCATAAACCCTAGTTGTCGTTTTCTCCTCTAGCCTATGGCAACAAGATTTCATTAACAAGATTTAGACACTAGGGTATAAAGTTTCTTAATCCCTAGCACAAAACCTTAATGCTTCAACAATTGATGATAAATGAAAGTAGGAAGGGGCATAAAGACTCTTAATCCCTCCTAGGGTTTCAAGTATGCAAGATCACATGCAACAATTAAGCCTATAAAGAGCATATACCAAGAAACACACACACAAACAATAAAACTTGAACAAAGAAGACTTACTAAACCAAGCGCATGCTTGAGGAAACCCTAATTCACCATCCAATCTTCAACAAGAGAGCATCGTCCAACAAAATCTTCCTCCAAGTGGTACACACTAGATTCCAAGAGCAAAAGAGAAATAGAGCGAATTTCTCTAAGAGTGCTCTCTCATAAATGTGAGGAGTTGTGATGATGAAAACTGAAATGAGTGCTCCCTCTATTTATATGAAGTAACCAAGCACATTTTGTTGATATTATGGTAGTAGCGGAAGGTGTTACCTCGAAGTGTCAACCTAACGAGAATAGAATACTTTCAGGAAGCAAGAAGAAACCTAATGAGTTGGCTAATAACCCTAGAGACTTGGCCGACTCAGGAATATAATTTATATTAAGGTTGTGCTTTCGAGAAGAAGTCGGTTAGAAGAAATAATAATATCTTGAACAAACTGGATACACAAGTGAAATTAGGCCTAGGTAGTTAGCGGAAATTAGTATAAATACAGGAGCCAGTTCTCATTCTGTCAGGCAATCTCAGTGAGAAGCAACTTATTAACTGCGGTCACCGATCTTGTGCGTGGGTTTGAGGAGAGTTGCCATTACAGCTGCTGCCTTCTTGAATCACGTTTGGCGTGGGCTATCTCTTGGTTAGGGTTTGGACAATCTGATCATCTCTTGTTGGTGCGCTATCGTTGGGGAGAGGTGCGCTACCCTTTATTTGTGCTACCCTTTGTTTGGCTATCTAGCCCACAGGTTTGCTCCAGTGATTCTGCAATCCCAAGGTTAAGGTGCTTTCTGGGAGGAGGGTGGCCCATTACTATGGTTGGATGACAAAGAATTATTGTCAATGGTAAACAAGCACAATCTTTTCATATTCTAGCAGGGTTATGGGCCCACCACTTCTTCATAATTATTTAGGAGTTTCTAGCGGGAGAGGCGATCCACCATTGCGTAAGCTAGGAGTGACTTAAAGCAGTGCAGTCGCGAAACCTAAACCTCTAGTTGAGAGAGCACCAAGTGAAGAAGTTAACCTAATCTCAGAACCAGAATCCAATGCGCTAGTCTAGCGCATCTCACAGTGCTAGCAAGCCAAGACATGAAGTTTGAGTTTTGGTCCAAATCTAGGGTTGACAAGTCAAAAGCGACCATGACTTACTCTATGAAGTCAAGAACAAGTTAGATGGAACTACAGCTTAGAGCGTGGAAGACAAGTATTGACCTCATCCTTGCCAAGAATACGGTGTTGGATATCATGAAAGGAATGCATTGAAACAGAGTTTGAAGAAGGAAAAGAGAAGAACCACAAAAACATTACTGACTATGGAAAGTTCAAAGGCAGTGACATGTGCTATGAGTATCATAGTGGAGTCTATAAAGACCACTTGATACTGTCGTACATCTTAACTCATCGAAGAAGATGTATGATGCCCCTAACAAACCTCTTCTCGATGAAACATTGGACAAGTAATGAGTGCGAAAAACAGACTCCGTGACATGAAGATGAATGGCAAGCGACAACATAACATCATACTTTTGTAAGAATCTCTAAGCTAAAGAGATCAACTTTAAGCCTATTAGAAGAGATCATTTCATAGAAGGAACTGTTAAATATAGTATTCAATGGTCTTCCAAGACATGGGATGCATCTGCCTGGCTTATTAACACGATGAAGGAGTATCCTACATTTGACAAACTTTGGACTTGTTGTGCTCAGAAGAATCCAGGGATCGGTGCAAAGAGAAACCCCAAAGAATGCGATGATCCAACCTTCCGCAGCAAGATTCAGAAATTTGAGGGAACAAAAGGAAGTTAGTTCCAGGAGAAGCCAAATCAAGAGAAAGACATTTAAGAGTCTGATGCTTCAATTGTTGAAAGTATGGTCACTACAAAGAATCATTGTCCCGAGCTAAAAAAAGGAAGGACAAACATGAAGAGAAGCACATCAATTTAGAAGAAAAGAGGTCTACAAAGAAGACTGAGCGGGATGAAAGAGACTTCTTCTTCTAAAAGGGGTAACATTACTCTTCTTATTTCTTGTACATATCTTGTTTGCATCGTCTACTGTACATATCTTGTATATCTATCTCTTGGAGAGAATGTGTTTCAGAAGAACTATACCTATGGAAGAACAACAAGATAAGAATGGATATCGTTAGATAAATACACATGAAATCGTCAAACCATGTGAAGTTATTGCGAATAGTAGAATCCATCATGAAGGAGACTTAGAACAAGCAAAAGGACAAAAAGATTTCAGAAATCAAGAGGAAATTGGGGAAAGACCTATAACACCTTGCAAAGGAGAATGAGGATCTGAGCCAGTGTGTTCTCCTAGATGGAGGGAGCCAATTATATATCACCATAAAGAAGAGAATGCATTCATGTATGAAGAAATTATTAGGAGGGAGCTAATCTTATTTTATATGATCCATTGAAGATGATAAAATATATATATCAATGATAATAGGCGATGCGTGTTCAACGTCCCGACCTTAGAAGAAATTTCCAGCCGAAGCCTTACAAAGAATCCACAGTTTATCCATCCACATATGCGATCCTGTGATGAAAGAAATGGAATATTTGGGGCATGGAATCTACTCATGGACCCAAAATTTAAACAGAAGAACATGAAAGGTCAAAAGAAAGAAAGAAACGAATAACCAGTCATTGTATCAAGAATCACAAGATTATTAGCATGATATGAACTCAATAGAAGCAATCAAGCGGAGGAACTAAAGTAGAGTGATGAAGAAAAGTGTATGGAAGACTTATGAATAGAAAGCATTGAGATCTAGAACTAGAGGTTCTCGCAAATGGAGGGAGAATACTATGAGGATTACTTGTTCGATGCTTGAGACATATATCTACATGAGTCACTATATCATCCGCAGCATCCATGAGTTGGAGTTCTATCGAGATAGATACAAAGAATGTTCTCGAGGAGAAGTGAATAAAGAGTGTATGAAGAGCGACCTCAAGACTTTGAGGCATACCGAAAAGAAGACCCTTGTATGCGAGATAGAAAGACAAGCGGGTGAAAAACCTCGATTACCTACTGTGAGCGTGGTGAATAGATTTTCTATAATAGAGATTTTGTATCAAGATGATTACTCGGTAGATCGAGCTCATTATGACAAAAGAAGTTACCACATGGATATGTTTGAGTTTTCCAACAATGATATACTCTATTGATCAAAACTACATGAAGCCTTCAACCGGTCTTCCAGACCAAGTACATTTGAAATCAAGCATTACATTATTACCGATGAAGAGCAACCTCAAGACTTTGAGGCATACCAGAAAGAGACCCTTGTATGCAGATAGAAGAAGACAACTGGGTGAAAAACCTCCAGTGCACAGCAGAAGCGTGGTGAAGATTTTTCTATAACAGAGATATTGTATCAAGATGATTACTCAGTAGATCAGAGCTCATTATGACAAAAGAAGTGCCACATGGAAATGTTTCAGTTTTCCAACAATGATATACTCTATTGATCAAAGCTACATGAAACCTTCAAAGAAAACCAGTCTTCCAGACCAAGTACATTTGAAATCAAGCATTACATTATTCGTGATGAAGTACAGAAAGGAGAAAGTGGTTCTCCAATACATATCTCCACAGATGAGCAGATAAGCAGACATGTTGGTAAAGCTTCTATCCAAGATGAAAGAGTTTGTGTACTCAAGCTGGAGCTCGTGGAGACGACTTCCTTATTGAAAAAGGAAGAGATGACTCCCAAGTTGGGAGGGAGCACCAATATACTATTGATTGATGGACAGTCATTTTTTCAGTTCGAAGAATGGTCCAGGATGAGTAGATTCTTTCCTGTTCGGAAAATGGATTGAGATTTCTGACGGAGAGCGATTTCCCATTGTGGTTAACTTGGGAAATGGTCCAGATTGTTGATGTACCATAGACAGCGACTTCCCATTGTTGTTAACATGGGGAGTGATCTAGGGCAGTCTCTCTTCTTGAGGGTTACTCAAGAAGACTGGCCCGCCTCGATGGACAGCGATTTCTCATTGTGGTTAACATGAGGAATGGTCTGTTTTGGAGGTTGTTACAGGACAGTCTTTTCCTCTTGTGGTTAATAGAGGAAATGGTCCGGACAGTCATTCCTTAGGGTGTATTCATTCTCTCCAGGTTGCACTTTGTTTAGTGCCAGAGGAATGGTCCAGGCTCAGCAATCAGGGACATGCATTCCTTAGGGCAGATTCATTCTCTCCAAGTTACACTTTGTTTAGTGTCGGAGGAATGGCCCAGGGTGAGGAATGGTCCAGGTTCAGAAATCAAAACAATCATTCTTCCTTGTTTGAGAAGAATAAGGCAGATAGCCCATCGTTGATGTTCTACTTTGAGGGCAGATATTCTTTCAGATCTCACAGATGTTAGTGAAAGATTGGCCCAGATGATTCAGTTTATATCATAACATTGTTTCTGTGCAGGTTGATATCAGATGATTGTTATGAAGACTGTATGACAGTAGATGTATACTACTATGGTGGATGTGTTCCATTGTTCGTGACTATACATTACTGATCAAGTACTTGTTTGCTACTTGGTATGGTAGTGTACCACTAGATTATAGTTATGTACTACTATGAATAGACACAGTTGTGTTCTATTTTTTTTTCGATTACCTTGAAGACTATCAACAGTTTGGTAAATGATTATCGACCAAATGAATGATTAAAGGATAGAGATTTCCCAGACGGAAAATGGTTCAGAACATCTACTCTTTTAGGACAGAAGAACGACTCTTGTATCACTCTGTGGTGTGAGTGACTTATCCAGCATCATGTCTGATTATTCAGATGGAGTATGCTTTCGAGAGATGATGCAACTGATGACACTGATGGTGATGATGATAGTCTAGACGACTATGTTGATGCTACCGGGTCAATGGTATGTTTTGTGCTCAAGACCATTACCTGTAATACCTCCCTAGCTAGGAGGGAGTGTTGATATTATGGTAGCTACGGGAGGTATTTACCTCCACATGTAAACCTAATGAGAATAGAATACTCCGGGAAGTATGAAGAAACCCTAATGAGTTGGCTAATAACCCTAGAAGACTCGTCGGCTCAAGAAGATAATTTATATTAGGTTATTAGCCTCCGAGAGAAGAAGTCTACCAGAAGAAATAATAATATACTGAACAGACAGATACCCAGAATGAGAAGTCGGCCCAGGCAATTAGTCAAAATTAGTATAAATACAAGAGGCCAGTTCTCATTCTGGTAGGCAGTCTCAGAATTGCAGAGAAGCAACTTGTGCGCACTACATTGCCCAGTCTTGTGTGCAGGTTTGAGGAGAGCTGCCATTGCAGCTGTTGTAGCTAGCAGATCACGTTTGGCTTGGACTATCTCTTGGTTAGGATTTGGACTATCTGATCAGCTCTTGTTGATGCGCTATCCTTGGGGAAAGTTGCGCTACCCTTTGTTTGGCTATCTAGCCTAGGGTTTGCTTCTAGAATGATTCTTTGTCAAGGTTAAGGTGCTTGGAGGGTGGCTTCGGCCTATGGTTGGGTGACAAGGGTATTTTCAATGGTAAAACGAGCACAATCTTTCATATTCTAACACATTTTTCCACATAATTTGAGTAAAATGTCAACAATACATACTAGAAGTGGGGTCGACCCTTCAAAATAGCCTCTACAATGATAAAACATGAAAATAATATATCATATGGCCACACATGTGATGACATCAAGCCCTCAAGGGTGTGGAGAAGGCCTCCAAAGGCCACATGTCATCATCAAGGAGTGCAATCAAGGTGAAGACCATCATCAAGGTCCCTATCACATCATATGGTGTCCAAATGGCAACAAACCCTAACATGAAGTTATCATCCAAAGTCCCAGTGTCCAAGTTGTAGAGGATGGCGGCCAAGGTAGAGGAGGGTGTGTATCATCTCTGCATGTCATCCAACCATCTACCAATGCAACGTCCTCTATCCAATGCATGATAGTCTCTAGGGTGCAGTGCCCAAGGTGTGGGATTTTTTCCCATCTTTGTGCCACAGTGACCATATCTAGCAAAAATAAGCCCATCTGTCCATTGTCCAAGGTTCAGAAGGTGTGAGAGCATGTAACTGAGTGTGTCAAGCCATCCAATGACTCAACACTTTGCATCACATGTGCCATACCCTGCAACAAAGGCACAACGTTTTGGGTGAAAGCATGGGATGTCCTTCAAAGAACCATGTCAGGTGCATCCAAATCAAATTAAGGCATGAAATCAAGTAAAGACAATATTCACAAGGTACAAAGGCCCTTAGATCATAAAAAGTAAGTTGTTGCTTAAGATATAAGCCACATAAACAGTTCACATCAAGTATCTCATTCAAATTTCACATTAGCTCAAGACTTTATGTAAGTTGGCAAGTTTGAATATGGGGGGACCATCATCAGACCCTATTAGGTGTGCCAACCAAAACAGTGTTAAGTTTTCACTGTTGTTATTAGGTTATTTCCAAATTACATGAGCATTCAATGCATTTCCAAAACAACAGCATACAGAGGATCATTGACAAAAACACAATCACAAGGTACGCAGCATTTTATCCTGGGAAACCCTCATGGGGGAGAAAACCCAGCAAAACTTCCTCAATAATAGATTGCCAATACAATGCCAAGACTAAGACCAAAACACCAAGAATAAACCAAGACTAAGCATGTGCCTCTCTTCTCCTTCCTCCTGCAACTGCCTTCAAGATATGCGCACTAGATGAGTGAGTGTGAGTGTGTATAAGTGAGGCACCATCCTCACATAAAAATACTAGTTGAGGAGCCGCTAGGGTTATGTCTCTTCACTTAGTGGGGCCGACTTCTCCTAGAAGTGGTTAAAACCACTTCATAAATAATAGGGGTAGACTTTACAAATACCACTATACAAATGCAGTTTGACCAATCCACAAAAGGGGATTTGATCTTATACAAGACCCGACATGATCAATCCGCAAAAGGGGTTTCGATCTATAAGATAATAACTCAAATATAATTAGAATATTCTTCGAAGTTAAAATATTGCAACACTCCCCCTTAACGAGAAGGGTATTCTACTGACACGAGCCAATACAACATCATCAAGAGAAGGAGAGGGCAACATCATCATCATCATCTAGAACACTAATTGGCACATCTACAAATCTTCGAAAAAAATTTCTCATCTTCAATATCATCATCGTTGATAGCATGGAGCTGGAGTAACATCATCATCATCAGCAGCAGCATGAAGCTGAAACATCAACATCAATAGCATGAAGGTAAAACAATAACATCATCAACATCACGAGGTTGAAACAACAACATCATCAACAACACGAGGTTGGAACAACAACATCATCAGTATGTGGCAACAGAATGAGGCAGGTGTATCAACAACATTTGTGGTACTCTGACAGACTGTCCTTACCTAACCTTCGGGATCTGCCCAAGAATCATAAGATTCCCTACGATATAAAATCCAAAAAGATACCACGTTGTACTCTGACAGACCATCCTTACCGGACCTTCGGTATCTGCCCAGGAATCATAAGATTCCCTCGGATATAAAATCCTAACGGAGCTACCACTATTGACCACAGCTGGCATATACATGCACAGGTACTCTAACAGACCGTCCTTACCGGACCTTCGGAATCTGCCCAGGGATGATCAATCCTCTAGGATATAAAATCCTAACGGAGCTACCCGTTGTTGGTCAGGATACCATAGTATCATCAACATCACTCCCCCTTTCAAGGGAGGTCCTTTCAAACAACACCAAGCTTGTCTCGGAAGTACTCAAACTTTGCACGAGTCAGAGGCTTGGTCAACACATCTGCAACCTGCTCATTTGTCCCAACATATTGGAGCTTTACAGCTCCCCTCTGCACCATATCACGAATGTAGTGATACCGGATCTCTATGTGCATCAACTTATGATGGAACACTGGGCTCTTCGTCATCTTTATACAACTCTGGTTATCACATAGAATCACGGTGGCTTCCATCTCCTGATAGAATAAACATGTCAACAACTTCTGAAGCCATATGGCTTCACAACTGGCGGAACATGCCGCAATGTACTCTGCTTCTATCGTGCTGAGAGAAATACTAGATTGCTTCCTGCTTTTCCATGAATTCATGGCTGACCCCAAACTGAAACAACATCCTAAAGTGCTCTTTCTGTCTGAAGCACTTCCAGCCCAATCTGAATCAGTATAACCATACAATCTGAAGTCATGATCTCCATTATAACAGAGACCATAATCCAACGTACCCTTAAGGTGTCTCATCACATGCTTTGCAGCTACAAGGTGAACACATATGGGCTCCACCAGATACTGACTCGAGGTGTTCACAGCAAAGCATATATCTGGCCTGGTATTCGTCAGATACATCAACGATCCAATAATCTGTCTGTATAGAGTAACCAACTCTGACGAAGTATAAACCAGGAGCTTCAAATTTGTTTCCATGGGTGTGTTCATGGCTTTCAATTCCAACATGTCAAATCTCTTCAATATTTCAAATGCATACTTCCCTTGGTTAAGGAAGATCTTCTCTGGGCTCTGCCAAACTTCAAAACCTAAGAAATAATGCATCGACCCTAGGTCTTTCATCTCAAAATCTATAGCGAGCTTCTTCTTGCAATATGTGATGAGCTTTTCTTCTCCAGTTAAGAATAAATCATCCACATATAGTAGAAATATAACTAGCTCATTATTCATAACCTTGAAGTAAAGGTTAGGATCAACTTTACTCTTGGTAAAGCCCAAGCTCGTCAAGAAACTATCAATTCTTCCATACCAAGCTCTAGGATCTTGCTTCAACCCGTACAAGGATTTCTTCAACCTGCAGACATGAGTCTTTCTATCTTCAACTTCAAACCCTTGTGGTTGTTCTATATACACTTCTTCAATAACACCATTTAAGAAGGTTGTTTTCACATCCCTCTGGTGTAACTTCCACTTCCTTTTCGCTACAAGAGCTATGATAGTTCTGACAGAAGTGTATTTGGCTACAAGAGAAAATGTTTCTTCATAGTCAATACCTTCCTTTTGAGAAAATCCACGAGCCACAAATCTTGCCTTATGTTTTTCAATACTTCTGTCTGTTGCATGTTTTATTTTGTATATCCACTTGGAAGATACCACATCTTTGTTATTTGGTCTGGGAACTACTTCCCGTACATCATTCTTTATAATGGACTGGTATTCTTCAATCACTGCGTTCGTCCATTCTTTCTTCTGAACGGCTTCTTCAAAGCAAGTAGGTTCCTTTTCTACGAGATCACACATCAAGGCCATATAGCTGGCGAATGGCTTAGGCTTCTTACTTTGTCTCATGGTTCCTTCTAGGGCACCATACTTCTCTGCATCTTCAATAAGTTTGTCCAAGCTGGCTTTCTCTTGATCTTTTGAGTGTTGCATCTTTATCAAACGTTACATCTCTGTTGATCTCAATATGATGGTAACCTAGTATGTAAATTCTAAAGGCCTTAGAGACCTCACGGTATCCGACAAATATTCCCTTCTTTCCTAAAGGATCCAACTTAGTTCTCTTTTCTTTTGGAATGTGTACAAATATTGGACAACCAAATATTATGAGATGGCTTACTTCTGGCTTCTTTCTGGTGAACATTTCTCTAGGAGTTTAGAATCCAAGTGCACTATGGGATAATCTATATTGGACATATATTGTTGTTCTTGTTGCTTCAGCCCATAAGTGCATTGGATGATCTTGATTGTGAATCATAATCTTTACTACTTTCATAATCATTCTCTTCTTTCTTTCTGTTACACCATTTTGTTGAGGATTATAAGGAGTGGTGAGCTCCCTCTTAATCCCAGAATCCCTGCAAAAGCTTCCAAATTCATTTGGAGTGTACTCTCCTGCATTGTCTGACCTGAGTATCTTGATTTTCCTTTCGGAGAGGTTTTCTACCAAGGCTTTGAATTCCTCTAACTTTCCAAGTACTTCATCTTTTGACTTCAAGAAATAAACCCAAGTCTTACGAGAGTAATCATCAATAAAGGATACATAGTATACATACCCGCTTAGAGAGGTTGATGGCATTGGACCGCATACATCTGAGTGGACAAGTTCCAAGATTCCTTTTGCTTTACTACCGCTCTTTGGAAAAGGATTCTTTATGTTCTTTGCTTGTGCACATCCCTTGCATACACCTTCATGATCAACCTTTAATTCTGGTAAACGTGTAACTACCTTGCTTACATATGGTAAGGCTTTGTAGTTGATGTGAGCTAGTCTTCTATGCCAAAGTTCACAAGGACTTTCAGTAGAGTGAGTCAAGGCTACATCTGAGTGACCTTTTAACTTGTACAAACCACCTTCTTTTGTTCCAATAACCATTGCATCTTCTATAGCTTTTCCCTTAGACCACATAAGAACTTCACCATATATGAATGCAACCCTAAAACCTTTCTTATCTAGGGTTGAGATAGAAAGTAAGTTCTTTGTCAAACCTGGTACATAGAGCACATCATTCATTCTCATCGGAGTTCTTGAATCAAGTCTGTAAGTGGATTCTCCCATTCCTTTGATACGGTACTGAGAATCATCTCCAAGTGAAACTTTCTGGGAGAAGTCCTTTTCTGTAAGGCTAGAGAGAATGTCTTTCTGACATGTCATGTGCTTAGAGATACCGCTATCTATGAGCCAAGTATCCTCTCCAAGTATCATAGATCCTGAGAGGGCGGAAAACAAAACATAATCTTCAATCTCTTCTTTAGTTAACTTCTTGGGTGGCTCATCATCTTCAGCTACATGGGCATGATGTCTTTTGTTATTTCTCCTCTTGTATTCTTCCCTTCTGGCAGGACAGCGCTTAGCAATGTGTCCCATCTTATCACAAAGATAGCATTGATAGGAGGAGAAATCCTTTCTCTTTCTTTGACCCTTATGGTATTTCTGGAATCTCTTTGGAGAGTGAGATTATTTATGAAAGTGGGTCTCCTTTTGAAAATGAGACTTTTTTTTTCCACCTTTACCATGAGCAGCTAGGGCTTGATCTTCATCTCTTAATAGGACAACTTCTCAGTTGGCCACACTTGCTTCTTCTTGAACACATTCTTCCCATAAACTGTCCAATTGGAGTTTCTCTTTTCTTGCAGAAATAGTTTGGATGAAGGCATCCCAAGGTCTTGTGAGACCATTAAGAGTTGCCATTATGAGTTCATCTTCATCTAAGTTGTCTCCAATTGCCTCTAACTGTTCCTTGAATTGAGAAACCCTAGAGAAATAGTCTTGAACTGTTTCTCCTTTTCGCATCTTTGTATTCTTGAGTTGGGTTCTCAAGTTCATCTTTCGGTTGATATTCTTTCCTTCATACATTCTAATTAGGGCATCAACCATATCTTTTGGAGTATTATTAGAAGACACTTGAGGGATCAAGTAGTCTTTAATAGAGTACAATTATCCTTTTAGCCTTAATCATATCCTTCTTGTACTTCTCTTTGGCTGCATCTTCTTCGGGTTCCAGTACATCTTCTTTTATGAATTTTGCAAGGTCATTCTCTTCAAGAATGAGTCCAATTCTGCACTTCCAAGCACAGAAATTTTCCATACCTTCTAACTTCTCAACAAGCTCGGTGCTTGCAGATATCTTGACTTGGAGCTAAGAAAATGACCAGAAAATGAAATTGCTCAAAAATTTCAACTGAGCTTACCAGGAGATGCATTGGGCTAAAGGCGAGTTTGTTGGAGCTAATTGTTTCAGAAAATTCCAAGTTTTACCCCTTGAAACTTGACCTGTGCAATTTTGGACTAGTACTTCTAGTACTAGCTCTAGTTTTCTAGTACCAGTCAAAACTAGGGTTTGACTTTACGAAGAATCTAGCCACTAAAAAAGTCTGTTCAAGCTGCCAAAAGATGCGTTAGGACAGGGCACACTTCCCAAGATAGTTTTTGGACAAAAATTCCTTTTCAGTAAAAAAATCCCTATTTTTCTTGTACGGCAACAGTGACGTTTTTAGATACCGAGTGAAAGATGCTCTATTCAGTCAAGCTTTGATACCATGTTAAGTTTTTACTATTGTTATTAGGTTTTTTCCAAATTACATGAGCATTCAATGGATTTCCAAAACAATAGCATAAAGAGGATCACTGAAAGAAACACAATCACAAGGTATGCAACGTTTTATCCTGGGAAACCCTCATGTGGGAGAAAACCCAACAAAACTTCCTCAATAATAGATTGTCAATACAATGCCAAGACTAAGACCAAAACACCAAGAATAAACCAAGACTGACCATGCACCTCTCTTCTCCTTGCTCCTGCAACTGCAACTGCCTTCAAGATATGCAAACTAGATGAGTGAGTGTGAGTGTGTATAAGTGAGGCACCATCCTCAAATATAAATACTAGTTGAGGAGGCGCTAGGGTTATGTCTGTTCACTTAGTGGGGCCGACTTCTCCTAGAAGTGGTTAAAACCACTTTATAAGTACTAGGGGCCGACTTTACAAATACCACTATACAAATGCAGTTTGACCAATCCACAAAAGGTGATTTGATGTTATACAAGACCCGACATGATCAATCCGCAAAAGGGGATTTGATCTATAAGATAATAACTCAAATATAATTAGTATATTCTTCGAAGTTACAATATTTCAACAAACAAGAAAGAAAATACCCAAGTAGAGGGATATGTCTCGGGGGAAGCAAGAAAGAAAAGAACCCTTCAGAGTAAGTGTGATATCAGCAAGTGTTGGGCTTACTTCATGGCTTATGGTGTCATTTAGTCCATTTCTATGACTGCCTTTGTGGAGGGTGCGCTTGCTCTTGAGTTGCCACTTTCTAAGCGTTATGTTTTTCCAACCCCTTAATCTGCCTTTTTATTGTCCTTTTATTATATTTGCAAGTCCCCTTTATAAGGTTTCAAGCGATAGAATCACTACTTTGGGACTGGGGAGAACACGGAAAGGGTAGAGCTCAAGTATGAATCGGCTTTTGAGAGTCCTTGGATATTATCTCTTTCTTTCTTTAGCATCATTCTTTCTTTATTATTCTTTTACTAGCAGCTGCAATCAACCTTTGGGCCTTTAGCCCCTCTTCTCATGAGAGAATGAACCATGACCCATTATCGAAGTTTAGTACATTGCGACAGGCTCCAGAATCGTAAGTGTTCAGTATGGCAGGGAAACGGAACATTACCCTTGTGAGGGCGCCCTAGAAGTAACCCTCTTCCTTGGGGGTGACAACATGGGACTTGAGTCCAAATGCTAGCCACCAAGGTGAAACAAGGAAACAAACATAACTTCTTGAGCTTATGATCCATTATCCAACTTCAACCAATGATCATCATTCACATGCATAGTATATTAAGCACATCACCCTATATGAAAAAAGGACTAACATACCTCATGGTGACGTTGGCTTACCATCTCCCAAACACCGTGTTGACTGGATGTGATGTGTCTCGCTGATCCAAATTAGAAGAGGCAATCTGAGGGGGGATGTTGGGTTGCCATGGGTGGATATGTTGATCATCATCATCAATTGATCATTGTCTTCGTGGGCCATGAGACATGATCTCCTCTAGTTACCCCTAGGCATGGGGGGGTAACACCTCCAAGCCACACAATTGAGTACTCCATTAACTTGCAACAAGAGTTTTTCTGCCAAATGAGGAATTGCATAAGACTTCTATGTTGGAAAATAAAGAGATTAAAAGGCAAATTTAGGAGTTGTTGGACAGGGGCATTCAACCCAATTTATCACCATGTAGATCAGTGATTGTTCTAATTCCAAAGAAGGATGGCACATGGGACATGTGCATGCACTATTGACGCTTAAACAAAATCACAATTAAGGATCAATATCTATTGTCGCAAAATGGTGACCTAATAGATCGGCTTCAAGAAGCTAAGTATTTCAATAAGACCAATTTGAAGTTCAATTACCACCAGATCCCTATCAAGCCAAAAGATACATGGAAGACGTCTTTTAAAATGCACTCAGGATTGTTTCAATGGTGGTGATGTCATTTGGTCTAACTAATGCCTGTGCCATTCATGCAAATGATGACCAAAGCACCCAAACCGTATCTTAAATCTTTTGTGATCATGTACTTTGATAACATGTTAGTTTTCATTAAAACCTGGAGGACCACTTGCAACATTTGGACAAAATATTCTTAGTATTCCACAAAGAGAAGCCATTACTCAATTATGGCTTCTCAATTTGAAGAGGAATACATTTGAACAGATAGAACTTTATCTTCAATTCCATGTCAACCAAAATGTACTCAATATTGATCTGGTCAATATTTCAAGTATTATCAACTAGCCATAGCCAAAGAACATTCATGACCTACAAAGCTTCATGGCAATGGCCAATTATCTCAGAAAACCGATTTTGTAGCTTTCTCATGTTGCACATCCTCTTTATGCATTGGATTCAGTTGGGTGTCACACAACAAGTAGCGTTCAAAGAGATTATGTACCAAGTTGTGACTACTCAAGTTCTTGCATTACCTAACAGTGAACAAACCTTAGAGATGGACAAGGATGCCTCTCAACATGCCATGCATGTGATATTTATTATTTATAGAGTATTAAAGTCTGTCACATACCACTCYGAGACATTTTTAGGCGAAATTATGAACTATGAAGTGTAGATCAAGAGATGTACCTATTGTTTCAAGCACTAAAGCATTGGTGACATAATTTGCTTGAAGAAAACAATGTCATTTACARCAACCAAAAGCCTCTCTAGCTTCTCTAGTCACAGAGCAAGATCAAGAACCTATGCCACATGAACTAGATGACATATTTTCCATAGTGATGATGATACCTTACAGGAAAAAGGTTTAAGCGCAAAAGGTTGCAAAAAATCTTTCCTCCTCCATCTTTTCAATTAACTTTGTAAAAAAAAAATTGGGTGGTCAATTACATTGCAAGAGCCACACCTTGTCTTTTGTGGGTTTCAATTATTTCTTGATATTTGCCCAATCTTTCCACAGTGATAGCAAGTGGGTGGTCTTGTACCACAACCTCAACCTCTTTCTCTCCCTTGTTACACCTATGAATTACTCAAAGTGGTAATGAAATAGGAATCTTTCATTCATTGGTCATGTAAAGCTTGTAGGGATCTCAATTGTCAACATTGTGACCAAATGGCTTACAGAACTGTCACCAATGATTGTTTGCTAGTTTTGGTTTTTTTGAGCATATGACAATTATGTGGATCAACAAAACCATAGCAACCAAGAAGATCCAATATGTAAGAATCACTCCAACACATCCTCCAAGGCAAGACGTCTTCTCCTCTTCTTCTTCACAATTCCACCCTAGGGTTTTATCATAAAACCCTAATCTCCAAATTCCAAGGGATAAACCATAACCCTAGACCTCCAAGGTGCTCCAAGAAGACCAAGAAACCCTAGTGACTCAAAAGAGAGAGAGAGAGAGGGAGAGAGAGCGAGAAGCCAAACATGTGAAGACTCTATAGGGAGAGAGAGGGTAGTGCACACTATTCTCTAGGTCACATCTCATCACAAGATTGAATACAAGTGAGTAAATGAACATATAAGATTGCAAAGATGTTGGATCACTGAGAGGGGGGGTGAATCAGTAATAGCGTAATTATAATACCGTTACCCATCTAACAAACTTGGGTCCATTACCCAAACCTGGGGTCTCCAACTTCTCATGGCCATAACTCTCTAACCGTGAGGAGTTATGTTACGTTCCACATACCATCGGAAATGGCATGACAAGCACTATCCATCTAGGATAGTTTCCCTGACAAATTCATTGTCCTTCATCTCATTATTCCACAATTAATCATGGGTTCTCTTACTCTGCAAAGCGTCTTCCCAAGAGGGCTTTCACCATAAGGGGACCACTTTGGAGTTCATCCATATTTACTTCTTATTAACCATGACAAAACAATAATGAGTCATATTTACATCAAACAATATTGGGTCCATTACCCAAACCTTTG
>SNQJ01S0061766.1:72460-97312 GCA_010110895.2 Picea sitchensis | reverse complement strand
TGGTGACTAATTGAAATGTGACTTACTGTCAGATTGTAAATCTATGTTAAATCTAGACTGGTTAATTGATCTGTAATTAACGTCAATATAAATCATAGATATTGACCATTTACCCTTGATTAATGGTTGGGTAGTTGACGAAGTCATTTTTAGCTTGTGATTCCCGTTGAGGTTGTTGATGTTTATTATTAATTAATGTTTGTACTTGGTTTGTAAACATTCAATGTGATTGGTTTTGCTCACTGTAAGGGTTCTAGTTGCTTGTGTAATTAATTTTGGGTGTGTTGGGTTGTTTAGATGATTGTCCTTAGCTTAGTAGGCTTGGTCTACTTGTGTCGGGTGGGATGTAGACACCTCATTGTTCCTTAGAACAATCACCAGCCTTGAGACCTTAAATGGTCAAAATCGATGGGAACCTGGGCTTGAGCGTTGCTTATGTGTCGTGGAGGTCCTAACCATTGCAGGATAGGACAGGAGGGTAGTCATTCTTATTCTTCATCGGTTCAATGTCGTACATTACTTCCAGGTGCTTGATGTGATTTTATGTTAGGTTGTTATGTTTGTTGTGGCATGAGTTGCATGCATTGTGTTCATCGTCGTGTTGCGATGTTGAGTATATTGTCATTATTACCTTCCTACACACACAAAAAAAAAAAAATTGCACTTGTTATGTGAGGTTGTTGTCGTAGCGAGAGGGCTCGTTACATATTGTTCCACGATCCTATTTTTCTAACACACATGATAGGATTCAAAGACAAAGGAGCAGTCGGGTGGCCTATCCCGAGCTTGTTGACTGGTCAAAAACCTTTTGGGGACCAAAATTTCCTTTAGTGGGGTGGTGTGATCCATAATCGGATCTAGGAGCTTAATGGGGCTCAGAAAGGCCTAAAAATTGAATATTTCATAATGGCTTCAAAATGGATGTGTATGTAGGTCTCATCGATACGAACCCAACACAACTTGAATGGGCTCAAACAGAGATTGTATGCTCCTAATATCACATTTTGTTCATTTTGCCAAACAGGGAAAAAATATGTTGATTGTATAGTTCGTGCAATATGTACGGTGCCATGTGGAATATGACTGTATAGGACATATGGTCATACAAATGATGTGGAATCATAGTTGGCGTAGATGTGGCAGGGTCCATACAGCTGACGTGGTAGGTTGACTAGGCGTACGAACTTATGACATGGCAGGTATAAATGGACAAACAGGGAAGTGACACATGGAACGTCCATGAGGTGACATGTGTCACACCCGTACAGTGACACGTGGAAGACAGTGATAGGGCATATTGGTGTCCAATAAGATTTTGACATGTGGCAGAGTTTCTGGAAAATGGCGTGGTGCCACATGGCCCAGACATGGGCTACCACATGGCACCCAGGTGTTGGTTGTTTTTCATTTGCAAAACATTATGAGTTATGTGGTTCAACGTCGAGACCCACAGGCTCAGGGAGTGCTTTGGGCAGTGTGGGATAGCCAGGTCGCCCGCGGGTGGTTCTTACAAAACATACAACATAAAATTTATTTATGTTTGATTTTCTAATGTAGGACAAAGGTTAGGGATGGGGATAGGACCCATTCCTCAGTTTTGTCACATACCATATGACCCACCTACCATGGTTCAACGCTCCACTCTAGGGATAAGATCACGGTCATGGAGGCCATGGGATGAGGGACCAACCACTACCGTAACCACACGCGGGAACCAAGGGATAAAACCATAGGGGTCTCTATCCAATTGGTGCATGGGTGCAACGGTGTGGCCCATATGGCCATTCCACAAGACCTAAAGCAAACAACTAGGGAGATATCGCGCGTAGATTTGGGTTATGGCCACATGCGCCTTCAACACAGAACCAATAGCCGGGTTTGTACGGGGCCAATGAACCAACAGTTGAGTGCCTGGACATATGGAGGGCTCCCATATGCCCAGGGGCCAGCGCATGGGGGGATGAACCCTATTCATATGCATTTTGGGGTTTTTAAACTATGGTTTATGATAATGATTTTTTATGATTTATTAGCTAGTTTTTGGAGATTTTGGCTAATATTGGGAGATATTGGGCCCTTGGGAGATGGTTACCAACTTCAAATCAATAAACCAGGCCTTATTGAGGCCATGAGAAGAGATTTAGAGTAAGTTTATGATGAAGATTTTCCAAGCCAAAGCCATTTTTATGCATGGATGTTGTTGAGGAGCCCACCTTTGCGGGCCATTTCTAGAATCTTTGGTCATCCAATTTGAGTGTCGTTTCTTCTATTGGGTTCTTGAGATATGGGAGAACAAGACCAGATCAGTTTTGTAACCTTTTTTCACTACAATGATGTACGTATTGAGCTTCGAACAGAAATAAGAAAGCCTCACCGACTGAGACAATGGCCCGAAGATGTAGGCTAGATTTCCGAACTTCATTATCACATTAGTTTTTTGGTTTGATGTTGTTTTATGCTTCATTTCAATTTTTTTCATGTTTATATGGCTTCTACAACTCTTCTATAACTTCTTCCTCTTTCTTAAATCTTCCTAATTGGTTAATCAAAACATGCTTAATAACTTAACCATAGTCATTTAAAATATCTTTTCGGATCACCCTCTCCACTTGTTGCACAAGTAATTGCATATTTAATTCATTTAAAACTCAATTTCCGTCACATTTCCCAAATGTGCTCCTAAAATCACTCCTAGTTATCTCTTTATTCCCCATATTCCCATTTAATGATTGAAGCCTTACTAAATCTGAGTTAGAGTTAAAATAAGAGTCTTCTTCTAGTTAGACTAGTGGTAGCTAGACTCTAGATTCATTTCTATGCGTACCCTATTCTCTCATCTTTATTTGTTTCTTATTTTAAAACTCCTTTTTAATATTTTCTTCCACACATGTGTCTTATCAAATATTTAGATATAATTCACCTTTTCTTAATTTTTAACTTGATTTACTTCATTCCTTTTTAATTTAATTTATAATTTAGTTTTAGTCTTCTTACAAAAACTTAGACTTAGGATTAATTTATCCCCCTTATTTTTTTCAAAAGGATTAGACCTTTACTTGGATTTTTAATTAATAAGTTCAATATTTAATTAATTAATTAAATCCGACAATGCTTAAAGATTTTACAAGATTTAATTATTTTCTCAAGGTTTTCTAGGCCACCAAGATTCATTGACTCAAGTGTTACTTACACAATGTTCTCCTCAATATGAAACTACATGCTCCAAGTGTGTCAGTCGGATTTTAAGTGGTTTTGGTAGTTTTCCAACCCTTGGAGTCAACACTACATTCAGGAGACCTTGTGAGAGCCTAAAGAATTCTAAGGAATAAGGACTATGCCTTATTATGTGCCCCTTACAACCTTCATGAACGATTGTCTTAGTCTGCCCCCACGACATCGTCGACCTCTTGAACTAGGTAATCATTAACGTACAATTCAAGCCACATCGAGAGTGATAGGAGGTTGTGATAGGGACGTTGCCAAACCTCTCCCTCAATATATGGTTTATGTGCATGACCCCTTTATTCCTTATGTGAGTCACATTAGGAAGCATTCGTGAGCCTGCATTCATTGAAAAAACATTTTCACTTATCCATATACATAATCATATTAAATCAACCATCTGACATATATGTGTAAAATTAAATACTCAAACAAAACACAATCCATTCCTTGACACAATACAGAGTCCAAGGAGGTCCATTGGTGCCATCGGCATCCACAATCTGTCAAGTGTCCTGCACACTTAGGGAAAACTCATCAATAACATATGTCAATAAATGTATATCGAATAAAAATAAATCACAACCCATCAATATCATCATATGAAATCCATAATCGAAACAAATAACAATGTACTATAACCGGATCACTTGCACGCAAGTGTCCCAAAGAATAAATCGATAACATGTGCTACGAAGAGCGAGATGTTACAAAAAATTATCACTGGAGAAAAAGAACAATTATGGGAAATGAAGAGTCTCTCTTATTTTATAAAAGATAATTCATTGTATGAAGGGAAGGAAATTTTTCCATTGTAGCATTAGATGGTACCCTTATATCTAATTCAATAAAGAGTATAAGATATTTTGGGATCATAAATGTTTCACAAGTTCTGTATATGGAACTCTTCTTCATATGTGGTTGATTCATGTGTTTCTTGAATAATTTGTTTTATGAATTATTTTTATACATGTTATTTAACACGCTTATGTATTTATCATTTCTAATGGACACATGAATGGTGGTGTAGGTGTAATTTGTAACTATTTATTTTTATATATGTTGCATTATCGTTTTCATATATTGTTGTTTGTCATGAGTTATTTATGCAACGAATGATATCATCTTATATTGTATTCATATATTACCTTTTTTTTTGGACATGATATATTAGAAGTAGTTAGATAAGATTATTTTTTTGTATTTTAGATTAGATTTAGAGTTAAATAGAATTCTTTAGGGGGACAACTCATTGTTTTTCCCATTTTTATTCTTTTAATTCACAGTGGCAACCAGACCCACATATTGGTCAGAAACACTACCCCAAATGAGAGTAGTTTTAATTGGGACCTGCCATCAGGTGTTCTCCTTTACGAGTTGCTTGATAGGCAGGCCATTTGGACTCGTCAAGAGAAATGGTACTAGAAGGAGGGCGAAATGACAAGATGAGCTTGCAGATTTGTTAGTATTAATTTTTATTTATTTATTAATGGCTCCATCCCATATTCGTTTGTGGAGATTTTTTTTGGGTATCGTACCTCTTAAAAATCCTAGAAATAATTTTGATTTCTTGTCTCAAATTAAATTTCATGGCGAGGGAGAGACAACTCCATGTGAATTTTTTTTTCATTTTTTTTATTTTTGTTTCTCATAATATTACTAATGAAAGTATGATTTGCAATTTTTTCACTGTCACTTTCACAGGCTGGGTCAAGGTCTACTGTGAGACTTTTCTGACCACCTATATTCACACATGGGAAAAATTTATGTATGATTTTTTCATGTTTTCGAGAATTAGTATTATGATAACTTGTGTGACGAAATTTTAGATCTTAGAAAGAAAAACGATGAATCTCTAGAAGACTTTTCTATTCATTTTAGTCATATTTTGTATATATTTCATTTATATAAGATTCCATCTATCAATTATTCACTTAGATACTTTTAATTTCTCTTACTATTGGATGAATAATCAAAATCAAGTCTTAACGTACACTTACATGTTGATTTGGATTTACATGAAAATGTTGAAAATACTAATGATTGCTTGGAATGCATATGTATGCATCTTTATTTACTATGGGGTATATTGACTAGAGAGATAATTATTTTTCAAAAGAAACATATGTATCCTCCCAACAGTCCATCCCCTCTTTCTTTCCTTGTGATGAAAAATAGGCCTCTTGTGTAATAAATTCAAGTTTAGAATATTTTGTAGTTAACCAAGAGGAGGATTTTTCTACTGATAATGGGATACTTGAGGTGACACCGAAGATTATGTTAGGTTCCCATTATTTTGTCTCACATTTTTCATCTCAGTAAATAGAGGAGGAGGCTATGGAGAAAAACTTAAATTCTAATAATTTTATTAACGAAGAAAATCTAGACACTCATGACATGAATCCTTCCTCACCCATGGATAATTAGGAGTTAGTTTCTTTTGATTTGAATTGTCATACTATTATAAATTCTCCCAGTTTAAATGAGATATATCAAGAATGTTTTCCTATTGTTGGTGGATTAGTTATTGAACCTTCTTTTTCTAAGAATTTATTTTATTTTCTCCTCTCTTATGACCATGAGCATATTTTGAAAGATATTTCTTATTACCATATTGTGTAGGAGATAAAAAACATTGATGATATTTTCACTGAAGGAGAATAAATCAACATGCAATACATACCTCATTTAACACAACAATCCACCTCTTTCTTGAAAGAGGAAAACCATGTTAAGGAAGAATGTGCTAATTGTGAAATCATTCCTATTGTGGAGCCTAATAATTCACAATCACTCATTCATGCTCTTAAGGAGGAGGAACTACCATTCAAAGAAACACCTTTTGGAAATATTTCTTGTTCAATTGAGGCTTTTTCTTCTCTTAATTCCTCTATTTACTATTTTTTGTATCTTGATCTTTTTAATGGTTAGATCTTGGAGGAATCCAACCATTTTCCTATTCAAATAAACTCAATAGGGCCAACCCCATTTGAAGTACTTTATGGTGGTAGTGTGCATATGGAAGATAGGGAGGGTAAGGCCTCTTCCCATGAACTTAGTACAATTATGCCTTGTAAAAAAATTTCATGGGATGAAGGAAATGTCATAGAAGGTGTATATCAAATGATGTCTTCTTCATTTTCATCTTCATTTTTTATCGATGGAGTCTTCTTGTTCAACTATCCCTTTAGTTGAGATTGTTGATTCTATTAGCTTCCATAATTGTCCTGAAGATATATCTCATACCATGGTGAATGCTAGTCCATGCATATTAATTAATTCCATTAATTTATCTCAACCTAATGGTTGCTTGAAGTATGATCTGATGGAGGATTTCCAATCAAATGAGGCACTTTGGTCTACACTGATAGTTATGCCAGGCCCTCGTTATTTTGGTTTATATTCAAGGATATACAAGTTTATTGGCATAAATATTTTCTCACCAAGAACACCTTGCACATATTATATGCATGGTTATTTCTTGGTAAGTTACATTCCCATAAAATCTCTCCATCAATTCTATGTTAGTAATGGTATATTTTAGGATAGAATTGAAGTATGTTTGGAGGAATATTATTCAATGAATGTTTTAAATTTCCATGAATTATCACTATGCCATCCTTAATATGGTGAATACAGTTTGGTGTTTTAATTTTTCCTATTTTTACTCTAGTTTTAATCCAAGTTTTGTTACTAATATTGTGTAATGACCATATGTTTGCAGGCTTGGGATTACATGCATGGCTACATTGGAATTATGATTTTACATAGTTCATTCTTTTCATATAGTGTAGTGTAGGATAAGAATAGGGTATAATAGACTAGTGTCTTTCCTTTGCATAGTTTTGTTTTGATTTCTAGTTTTTAATTAGTTTTCTATTTGTCTTTTCTTTTTATTAATGTGAGTTGAACAATCTATGGATTTCTCAGCAAAGTTGGACAAAAATAGGAGTCTTGCAAAATAATTTTTTCCCCTGAATGGATCATTAAATCAAAATTTAACGTTTGATATGGGAAAAAAATAAATTATTTCATTCTTACAACTTTCTCTGTGTTGTAGTAATTTTCAGATCACTGATTATATTCAGTCTTCACCATGTCAAATATCTTTTTAAATAATTTTGTCATATTAAAGATGGGATATTTTCAATAAAGAATACTATTCATTCCCTCTTGTGGTGAGAATGAGCGCTAATATTGGTTACATATTTATATATATATGATTCAAATTTGAAGATTTTTCTTGGTTTGATTTCTTTAAGATTCTGATCTCGTTGTCCCATACATAGTTAGATTAAATTTTGAGTGATAATTTCTACCCATCTAAAATTCGGGCCACTCTGATTCCTTGCAATTTATTTGGATGATTATTTTTGAATTTGGAGCTATCCAAATGGTTTCCTTTACACTCACTATTTTCTTTGATTAATTTCAGCCAACATGATTTTATGTATATACTTTTCTTAGCATAGTGCATTTGGTTGATTCCAGTCATCACCTTTATTGTTAATTTTTGGCCTTTTTTCTATGTATATATTTTTCTCTATTGAGTCAATCATTTAAGTATCAACCTGTCTATCAATGTTGGAGATTGATGAATCCAATTTTTCTTCTTATATACAGCATAAATAACTATTTTTTAGGTTTCCTCGAAACATGTTTTGACATTGTGGCGAACACTATTCTGGAAATATTTCTATTCATATCTCTTTCATAAAATTCCTGGAATCAATCATTTTATTGACTAATCTAGTGACTAAATGAATATTTAATCCTAGTCCTATCAATTCAATGAGGATTTCAGACTTTTTATTTTCTCAAAAACACTCTTTCCATCTTCTTGATTTGTTGATCATAGGTCACTCATACTAGTTAAATGATTGATTGATCTGATTTTTATCATGGATTAGTACTCACCAATAATATCACATATGAAATCATTTAAATGCTTGGGGGTTGTATATATATTGATGGAAAATGCCATTGCAACTTCTAAGATTCTAAATTCAAGTTTTCAACATTTGTTTTCATAGTATCCACGACAATAAGTTTCAATATATGAATTTCTTGTGGATGTAATTCCTCAATCTATTGGGCCTTGCACTTTGTATGACAAAATTCTAGTTATTTCAAACTATAGCACCAAAGATTATTCAAGTTCATTCATAACTTGGAAAGATAATCATATTTGGGTCATGATTGGAATATCTTTTATTTCATCTCTCTTGCTCATGATCTTGTTGATTTCATTTTCTAAATTATCTGCCTAGCTCTTTTGGATGGAAAACCTATCTACTAGAGAGATCAATTGCATACTCATCCACTTTTCATTATCTCATATTCTATGTGATATCTAATCTCAAGGAAGTGAAATGTAAATTTTGTCTCAATGGAACATTCTTGGGAATTTTATGATATCAATTTCATGGTGTTTCCCATCATACCCAACTTAACACTTATTAGAAATAAGGTTTCAGTCACCACATTTAATCATGATTTCTTATTATATCTTTCATTTATGATGGGGGGAATCAATACATCTTTGTTGTGGTCTAATATTATTTGAATATTTCCATGGTATATTGATTCCTTCCATATCAATAATGATTGTTTTTTGTCTCTCACAAGGTTGAAGATAATCATATGGATATTTCACATTATTATCATTAATGAGAAGAGGAAATAGAAACCTTGATATGCAATGTTGATGATTTGTTGAATCATATTTTTATTTATCTTTTAAGAATGAAAAAGTTCCATTGATGAATAAGTATATTTAGAACATGAATGGAATTAATTTTTTGTGGTTCTACTTGCTTAATTTGATTGATTATGTTTGCAATAACAAGATGAGGTGTCTAGGTGTAACTTCCCTCCAATTTAAATATTTGAATAATTTTAAACAATGGTAATTAATGAAGTTATATGATTATGGTTAGCTAGAAGATAAACCTTTTGATAAATGTTTGATGATGAGAAACACTTTTTGTAATTATCTTTTCAATTTTTAATTTTTAAATTACATGAGACAAACTTATGAGAGAACCCATCTATAATAAGAGAAATTATCTATTCCATGGGAAAAGTGGAAAAAAGGATAAACATCACTACGGTAAAATTTTATGTTGTCCTTGAGGATAAGTGTAAACCTGCTCCCAAGAGTGTGGGAGGTTCGGGAACATGCTAGAAAGAAGTTAGGGAAATACTCCCAAGAGATAGGGAGGAGGCTAACTTGAAAAAGAAAAAGACCTAGGTAGTATCTTCTTCTTGTCGGGGTAGACAAGGAGAAACACACGTATGGTTTAGGTAGGACGTTCTTGAGTACTCATGCAGAGATTGCAACTTGAAAGTTATGAGAAATAATGAAGTTCAATAAATTACCTAGAAAAGGTTATTGACATTTTTAGTTTCCTATGGAATAAAGAAATTGGATCAGGGTGATAGGAGAAAATATGCTCTCATATATGGTTGGGAGGATATGGGATATCTCCTTAGTTTGTCCCCATCAATATCTTGGTTCGTATATGTTTTCTTAAATATTATTCTTTGCTTTTACCAATTATTAATACATGCAATAAGGGTTAACTAGTGTACTTGTTCAAATAAGAAAAATAATAGAGAATTAGTATTCATTTAATATTTCTACATATAAAGATAAGATATGTATGTTCCCGATCAACTATTTAGTTTCACAAATACAAATAAGAATTTTTCTTACACCAATGTGAATTTATGTCACTAAAAGCCTAATGAAATTGGAACCGAAGGTTACTAGAATATAGCATTTTGTATACAAAATGAAAGGAAAATATACAACGGAATTCAATTATTTTATAGAAATAACATTTATTCTACTTATCTCTATTTTCTGTGGAAATATTTGTGAGTGAGAATTCACTTTATATTATCTATACATCTACATGGATATATGATTGTTTTTAGAGAATTCTGGATACAAAAAACTAATGAAAGATTGTAACCTTGCATTTATTTATTCACACAAATAACAATAAAATAAATACAAAAATAGAAACCCTAATGGGTTACTGTTAATTTAGTCTAAACTCTACATATAAAAAAATGTATACAAGTGGAAAATATTTTTATAATAAAAATATGATAGAGAGGAATGTAATAACAGGGAATCATTTTTAAAAATATTATAACTCTATCCAAAAGTAGTGAAATGAATGCAGATTATATTAATATCTTTTAAAGCAAAGATTTCTTTAAAATATGTGGAGGTTCGTGGGTTTCAAAAAAAAAAGAATATGAGAAAACAAATTACACTAAAACTCCAACTTATACATAAAAATTTGTCGACATAATATTTAAATGTTATTAGTCCTTACTGTAGGCATAGAGGGACTATAGCGATTGATAAAGTGTTGACTACATATTAGTTTGTCCTTCGACTGGAAATATTTTCACAATACCTATTGTTGGAGCTATGGAATTAAAAGAATATATTTTTATATATTAAAAAGTAACATATATGCACTGATCTGATTGGCTAAGAGATTGGAGATCTTATTGCTGGCTTCATTATTCCCAATGCAGTATATGGAAACATATCCAAAGTTTTTCTAGTAGACAGTATGTTTTAATCATATATTTTTCCTGTATATTGCTTGAAGGTCGATTAATGCTACCATTAGTTTGAATGTTTCTATTAGCATTTTCTTCTACCCGAATATATCCATCAGTTTTGATATGTATTGAGCATATTGAAATGTTTTCATATCCAAGATTTGTATATTTCTTGAAATTTATTGACACATTCTGAGATGCCCGAATAGGACTGACAACGTAAATGTTTACATGACGTGATGTTCTCCAACACCCCTGACAACTTAAATGTTTGCATACCACAAGGTTCTTAGACAGCCTGAGAGTCTTAAATGTTTATGTAAATACGGTTCTCGGAGTACATGCCAGTTCAATAGCCATTGTATGTTTCATCCTTATTCTAGCATTGAAGCTACATACATTGTTTATTGGTTCGGTGACTGCTTCTTCTTTGTTGGTTTGTTGGGTGGTGCCATTGTATGTTTCATCCTCGTAATCGTTGAAGCTAGATACATTGTTTACTGGTTCGGTGAGTGGTTCATCTTCGTTGGTTTCTCAGTTGTTGTTTCACTTGCGATTCAACTTGCACTTCTGCATTTCATCATTTTGGAGTAAGTTTCGATGCCATAGTTTCATTTTATATTCCTTGTTTGTTGTTCAGTGTTTGCAATTTGCAAGTAAGAATGTTTGCTTATTTTTAGTTGCATGTTCCTTGTATGTTTTTGGTTCCTTTTCTTCTTTGGCTATAGTTTGGTAATTGTTGGAGATACATATGTTGTTCACCGGTTCGGTGGCTTTTGTTGGTTTGTTGGTTCTTGGGTTGTTGGTTATGTTTGTTTGCCTGGGGTTTGCGCTTTGGGGCCCTAGGGGTGTGGTTCGACCTCTTCATGCTTTCTCCCTGGTTTGGTCCTTTCTGGTTTCTTTTCTTTGATTTGGCCTTGCAGGGTTGGGGTGCAGCGGCGGTGGTTGGAGCTTTTTTTTTTCTTTTTTCTTTTTATTGTTATTGTTTTTTGGGGGTGCTTTATGGTGTTCAGCCCCTGCAGCCACCAGTCAATTTTCAGTTGTGTTATTTTCCATTTTTGTAGAGGTCGTTATCTATATTTCTGTGATATTTTCCTGGTGCTCGAGTCCTGCCATGAAATAAAATAGTTGCATACAAAATTGTTGGAGGATTACATGTGAAGTTACAATATCCGTTGGTTTTTTGTTGGGATAAAGCATATGTATGCAACCTACATTTATAGACCATGTATGGTCAAATGTGCGGATATGACGTGACATGTTATTTCTCCTCTACATAGACTGGTGTGCACACAATACAATTTGTGTTGTGCTTGAGATATGATATGTGTAACAAAGATTTTTCAAGATTATATTTTCATGTCTGGAAGCATGTCAGGGTAGTTTGCCACGGAAAACTTAGAACTTGTAATGTGGGCACAACAGTTTGTGTAGATGATAAAGAACATGGTTAAAGGGCCTATCTGGATGAATTGCCAGGGAAAACTAGAAACCATTTAGCTGAAGCTATGCAATTGCATGATATTTTATACCTTGTAATATATTTTGGCCAAGGGAAAAAAGGCTAGATGTTTACACCCATGGATAGAGAAGAGAAAAGGTTCATATTTCTACCTTTGTAAACTGTTTGTTGAGTTAGTTTTGTTGTATGTATATATTGCTTGTTCTCAAGTGAATACCAGCTTTCATTGATGTACATTGAATTTTGTGGATTCCCACATTGAAACAAACAGAGTAGATGGAGAAAAGGAGGGAGTCTTGACTACATCGGCTGAAGAGGATATAGAAAGGTGCATTCTTGTACTGTTGTTTCATATTGCGTTGTTTTGTATTTCATTTATGGTCTGTATATGTGTTAAACTAGTTGCGTGCCTTCCTACATGGTAATTTATCTTGGTTACATATGTTCCTTCCTACATACTAATCTAGTTTATGTCTGTTGTGTTTGCGTTGCATTGCTGCATTTAAAGAAACATAATTGTTGGACAGGACGAAGGACTATTTGGAGGGTAAATAGACATTTTTCTTTTTCTTTTAGATGTATGTTTTCATACTAACTTGCCTTCATCTCGTTTGCATCTTCAACGTTGTTGCCTTGGAAAAAACAGGTTGCTTGGACAGGGAGATGAATTCTTCTGTGCAGCAGCAGAGGGTTTTGTGGTACAATCTTCTAAAAGGTATACCGAGTGTGCTGGTAAATTAAATATACAAACCGGGAGGGAGCATATAATATTAGACTTGAAAACGATGAATTCGTAGTAATGGGCTTTTCTGCTCTCCCTATTTCTACTTTTTCCATTTTCTATTATCCCTTTTGTTTTCTAATTCATCTGCTTAGTGTGGTTTCCGAAAATTTCTTCGTGTGTCGGTTGGCAGACCAATGGATTGACATATGTGGTCCTGCTTCTAGCTTATTCCATAGTTACCCACTTTGTCGATTGTGGCTGCCAGGTTGGTAGGTTGAAGATTGCTCCCCTGGCTTCCAGGGGTCCGTGATATACAGATTTGTTGATACTGAGAGGGGGGTGAATCTGTATCAAGTACAATTTAAAACCTTTTTTAAATTATACTTAAACCATTCAATTGTATCCAATGAGAAATGAACAATAGTATAAGAGTTACACCAATACACCACAATACACCATGCACAATGTATGAGAAATAATCAATAGTTATTGTGTTGGATTACTAAGAGGGGGGCTGAATCAGTAATAATGTAATTATAATCCTTTTTCTTCAAATGTTATATCAATGTAGAATTATTATCCAATAATGAGCAGTAATAAATAAACAATCACACACATACAAAATACACAATACACCAGTTTTTTACGTGGAAACCCAAATCGAGAGAAAACCACGGAATGCTTTTTCTTATACCAAATCGAGAAACCACTCAATGTTTTTTTCTTGTTGTGGTCTTGAAGACTACATTCATTGGAAGCACCAAATTTTTTTTTTTTTTTCTAGCTACAATTGGAAGGATGATCCAACACCCTAGTTTCTCACGCTACAACCGAGGGAAGTCTCCAATCCCCAAATCTCTGCTACAAACTGAATGAGCTAAGAACTACTGTCTCCATACAAATGCAGGTGGCTACAACCACTGGCTATTTCTCCTCGTCTCCGCCAATTCCTAAGTAGAAGTAGAATGATGAACCCAATGTCAACCTGTCACTGTGAAATATACCAATGTAAACATGTACAAATAAACATGAACCATTCATCAACCATGCAACAACTCAATTTCCTCAAATCCTATAATCAACTCAGACTCACAAACAAGTGCATCAACTGCACCAACTCCGTAATCAACTCCGTATTTCATAAAATAAGTGTACTCAACTTATGCACCAACCTTGTAATCAACTCAGATTAGGGCCAAGTGCATCAACCATGCACCAACTCAGAATCAACATGTACTATAAACAAGTGCATCCAACCACAAAATTGCATGTACCAATCATGTGTCAAATAATCATCAACTATGACTCCATCAATCTATACCCAGCATCATCAACTATACACCCTCATGTATGTGTAACCATAACTTCATCAACTACTTATATCTCAACCATGTACTCAACATGTACCTCAAACTAAAGCCCTCATCAATTCTATCATCCAAATCTGATTTGTAGGCCTGTAATAGGACCTTGTATATGATCACATTCCTGCAAACCTTCCTTAACTTTGTAATAAACAAGAGACTAGCATTTTCATCAAACTTTTATTTAGTCTCTACATGCCTAGTTTTGATTAGTCAACAACGCTAACTCCTTGACGTAATCATAACTTTTGAACCTGTAATGTAAGTAAAGATCTGAACTGATACAAAATGTTCTTCACACAGGTTTTATGCAATTCATCAAAGTTTCACCACTTGGAACCTCTCGTAGTGTTGGATTTATAGCAAAATGGCATACCTTGGTCAATTTGGATTATTCTAGAGAGAGACCGTATAGAGCGCTTCCCTACACAAAAATATTTGATGAAATGATCTGAACTATTACAAAACATACTAAAAATTGTACCTAACCAACACATTTGGTCTCACTCAAATTTGGATCTGTTATGAATAAGTTATGATCGTTTTACCCAAAACACATGTTTTGGACTAGTTTCGTGGATCCACTCACAAACCCTATTTTTCATGTAGAAAGTAACTCCCAAAATAAAAGACCCACAAGATGAATTTTAACCACAGATACTTGATATCGTTTCTCACTTGCATAGAAATTAAAGGATCTGAACCATTATAGAAAAAGTTAGAGGAAATGGTGAGATGACCTGAAAAATAACATAATCTTAGAGCACCCACTAAAAGAATTTATCCTTCCTTGTATCTCGGCCTTCTTTTCTTCACTTTCCTTTGCTACAATTTGGATTAGATATCATTTGGTTACCTCAAAAACCCATATATATTCAATATTCTCAAGTGTTATTCAAATGAGAGAGCCTCGCCACTTATTTATACTCTCCAAGTAGCTCCAAATAACATCTTCTTGGTCACTTGGTCCCACTTTCCTATTTTAGGGTTGGGTCCACTTCTAATTTCTCCATTAAAATTATTATTGAAATAATTCTATTTTGCATTCACTTTGGAATTATAATACACTCATCACTTCACTTTATTATTTACCTTTTAAAATCTCTTTAAACCACTTTGATTGACCTTTTAGTTTCTAGATGGACATATATGAGGTCCTCCAACTTCGTAAGGCCATAACTCTCAAACCTGAGGAATTATGTGACGCTTCACATACTCACCAGAAATGAAATGACATGTACTATCCATATAGTATATTGTTATCTTGGCAATATATCATAACTCATACCCATTACCCATCAAACAAACTTGGGTCCATTACCCAAACCCTGGGTCTCCAACTCTCACATGGCCATAACTCTCTAACCGCGGAGGTTTATGTGACGTTCCATACCACCTGAAATGGCACAGGACAAGAACTATGCATATAGGATATTTCACCTAACAAATTCACTTTCATCTCATTATTCCACAACTAAGCATGGGCTCTCTTACTCCACAAAGCATCTTCCCGAGGTCTTTCACCATATGGGGACCACTTGGAGTTCATCCATATTTACTTCTTATCAACCATGATAAAAAAATAATGATTCATATTTACATCAAACGCTATTAATGTCCATTACCCAAACCTTTTTTCTATGGTCTTTCTTCAAGGGTTGATACTCAATGACAACCAACCTTAATCAACATATTGTTCAAGGGAAGTAATGACTTCCAAAGATAGCTACAGCTTCCAAAATGTAAAGGAGGGATAAACCACCAAGAGGAAGATATAATTCTACAATATCAAGAGATATTTGAACTTCCATCCCTTCCTTCCTTCCACCCAATAATATATGAGAGATAATAAACCTTTACATTAAAGCATCACCATCAACCAATAATCAAATAGAACCCAATAGTGCTTCCCTAGACTCTTCACTGCACTCTTCAATTCTTGGAGTACCTGATCCCATTGATACTATTCTCTATCTATTTTGAAACACCTCCAAGTTTCACTCTTGAATCTCCCAAAAAAGAAGTTATAAAGAGAATGGTAGACCTTGTTGACCCCTGCTTCATTCTAGCCAAACTTGTACACATGTCCCGCACTAATATTTAATATAATATTTTGAACCGCATTGACATGAAATTAAAGTATCGCATTCATTTCCAATGAAATTTTCCTATCGCCATTTTGTATTCCCTCATGAAGAATTTATGACTTTTTACCTGAAACACCTTCTTAATACTAGCTTCCGTGGACTCCTCGCCTTCACAAACCCCATCTTCCACGTAGTGTATCTCCATAATTATTGCAAATCAAGAGTTTAAATTTTTACCACAAAATTTTGATATGTATTCTCAATACCATAGCAATTTCACCATCTTAACTATTCTAGAAAAAAAGGTTTGGCATCAAAATGGTAAGATGATTCAAAATAACATCCCTTTAGGAACACATCAAATTACAAAAAGACTTCATCCTCCCTGAAATCCCGCCTTTGCTTCCTGATTCCCATGAAATCTAACTCTGTGTATCATCAAATGAATGTATAATGATATTTATTTATACCCATTTATGTCAATTTCTTTTAACATTAGGTTCAATCTGACACTTCTTTTAGTTTGTAATTCTTTTCTTTAATTATCTCTGCTAAGCCTACATATACTTCCTTCAATTCACTTTGTCTTCTTAAAAAAACCATTTCTCATGAACCAAGAGGATCCATGTGACATGCCACAAACCACCAAAAAAATGATGTGGCTACCATCCATCCATGGTGGTGTGTCTTCATGTCTTATCTTCCTTCATGTCCAAATACCTCTATCAATCTTATGTCCAAAACCCATGACTAGGGGGTTGGATACATCAATGACAACAACCAATCTTTCCAAACAATATCCCCTTTTTTCATTGATGGCAACACCTATGCCCCCATCATCATGGATCCCACTTCTCTCCCCTTTGGACATCAATGGAAAGGGTGGTCAAGCCTCACCGGGAGCTTAATGGCAAAAGGTAACTCTTCTTTGGGGTTGCTCCTGAATATATAGCACTTAATAACACTTCATTTTATGGTCTCCTTTCTTCCCTTGGAGATTTTTCTGGTTTTAGGACATATATGTTACTTGGTATTATTGAAGTGGTTGCAACCAATCTTCCGGAAGTTATTTCTTTAAATTTACATTTTCTTGAGTCAAACATAAGAGTGTATCCCTTGATCACACATTTTACCTTTTAACACTTAGTAGATTATTCTTCAAGTCTTAAACCAATAGGACATTCTTTACTTTTTACATTTTTCTTCCAAGCTCTACTACACCTCTCTCCAAGTATTTTATAAAATAGAGTCATCTCCAATGGAACATTACACCGCTTCTCTCTAGTCAGATGAATTTGTCTTGATCTTTGGCCATGTGTGAAGAACATCCACTCATTCCATGTACCATTCATCTTCTCTTTACATTCTTCTCAAATGGGTCAATTCTATTAAAAAATCTTCATTGTTTTGAATATCTTCCTTCTCCATACCATGGTTGGTATAGGGACATTTCATTCATATATCTCTTCAATCTTGTGCTTTTAGACCAAGATAATTACATTTGTAGTATGTGATATTTTTTTTCCATCAATGGGGAAATGAATTATAAATTATGTTGACAAATCCACCTATTATTTCCATATCTCTATTTACAATTCATTCATGTTTCTTTTATGTGATGTGTTCATTTCATTGATTCTGCAATTAATTGCCTTATGTCCAAAATTTTGCAAGTACAAATAAATGACCAAGAAAGAAATTTTGATACCTTGGAGTAAGTGGGCTTCTTTTGTGATGTAGTCCATCCGGGTTCATGATCTACTCTTTCCTCAGATTTTCCTTCATACCGACCAAACTTTGATTATTACTTAAGGTAGGAGGGTCTCTCTTGGATATTCATTCATTTTGTAATCATTCCTTCTTCTGTATCTCCGTCCACTTCTCACTGTCCCTGCCCTGTAGCTCTTTCTTCAACCATCTTGTTGGTATTTGTATCTCTTTGTATGAAGTTTCCACCCATGCATCCAAAATGTTTTAAGTCATTTGGAAATTGAGAGTTTCCTTTCTTAAGCTCTTCCTCAATGAGACAACTCTTTGTTCAAGTTTCTCAATCTTCTTTCATCATTTGGACATTCCCATTTCTCCTATTCTTCTTCTTCTTCTCAGAGTAGAGTTCTCAAGGAAATGGTTTCTTCTCTAGTTTCTCAAAGTATTCTAATAGTTTCTTCAATATTACAACTATATTTTCAAAACTGCATTCAATCTAATTCTTAGTTTTCTTTGTGTCTGTCTTTGAGCTTGCTATTTTCAATCTCAACATGCTTCAATTTTTTAAGATTCTCATCTTCTTGTTGAATAATTTTTTTTTCATGATTTTCTTCTTCTTCATTGGAATTTTCTTCTTTAGTGTCATTTCTTTCAATCCTTGGATGAGGACGTTCAAATCCAACATGACCTACTCCTTCATAATTAAAGCAAAAGAACTGACCTTTATTTTCTTCTTTGAAATCTGTGATGTTGTAATTTGCTTCAACTTCTTCTTCTTCTTCTTCTACTTCTTCCCTTACATAAAAGTCTTGTATCTTGTCCCAAATACCTATTGATGATGCACATGATCCCACCTTGGATTTCACTAAATCCGTCAATCCATCCATGATGGTATCTATTGCCAATTTGTTGTTCCTTTTTGCTTCTGAGCTGCAGTCTTTGGTTTCTTCAAAGCATTGTATCCTGAAGCAACTGAGAACCAAACATCTGCCCCAAGAGATTTCAAGTAAGTTTCCATTCTATTACTCCAGTGTTCAAAATTGATTCCATCAAATGGTGGAATCCCATTTGGAATTTTGTCTTCCATTTCTTCTTAGGATCTTCCTTCCAGTGGTTAAACTGTACTGAAGGTAACCCGCTCTGATACCAATTATTGATATTGAGAGGGGGGTGAATCAGTATCAAGTAAAATTTAAAACCTTTTTCAGCTTATACTTAAACCATTTAATTATATCCAATGAGAAATGAACAATAGTATAAGAGTTACACCAATACACCACAATACACTAGGCACAATATATGAGAAATAATCAATAGTTATTGTTCAAGGGAAGTAATGACTTTCAAAGGTAGCTGCAACTTCCAAATGTAAAGGGAGGGATAAACCTCCAAGATGAACATACAATCCTACAATATCAAGAGATATTTGAACTTTCCATCCTTGCCCCTTCCTTCCACCCAAGAATATATGAGAGATAATAAAACTTTACATTAAATCATCACATAGAACCTGATAATGCTTCCTGAGACTTCTTCAATTTATGCAATTCTTCAATTCTTGGAGTACTCTAATCCTGTAGATAATATTACTCAATGTATTCTTTGAAACTCCTCTAAGTTTCACTCCTTGAATCCTCGCCAAAAAGAAGTTATAGAGAGAATGGTAGACCTTGTTCAATTCTGGTTTATTCAGGAGACCGAACTTGTACAGCATGCCCCATGCTCACTGTTTAACATCATATTCTGAAACTCGTACAAATGATACTAAATTCCTTACTCTTTCCAATGAAATTTGTCCCATGTAATTTGGATTCTAGATGAAGAAGTTATGACTATTTTACCCGGAACACCTGTTTATTGACTAGCTTCAGGACTCGTCACAAACCCTATCTTCCACATAGTATATCTCCATAATTATATTGAATCAAGATATGAACCTTTTACCATAGGTACCTTGATATGTCTTCTCAATACCACATAAATTTAACCATCTGAATCGTTCTAGAAAAAAGGTTATATAAAAAATGGTAAGGTGACCTGAAAATAACATACCTTAGAACACATCACCAAAAGACTTCATCCTCCCTTGAAATATGGCCTTCTTTACTTCTGATTTCCTCTTAAATTCGACTTGTGTATCAAATGAATGTATAATGATATTTATTTATACCATTTTGCTTTCTTTTAACATTAGGGCCGACTTGACACTTTCTTATTTTGTAATTATTTTCTTTAATTATCTGTAGGGCCTACATGTACTTCTTTCTTCAATTCACTTTGTCATCTTTAAAAATTCATTTCTCCTCAACCATGAGGATCTACGTGACGTGCCACATACCACCGAAAACAACATGATGTATACTATCCATCCATGGGTGTTGTATCTGCATGTTCATTTTCCTTAATGTCCAAATACCTTCATCAATCTTGCGGTCCAAAACCCATGACTAGGGTTGGAATTAATGACAACAACCAATGTTCCAACAAGATTGGCCATGGTGATCCGCGGTCACTCCCTTCTTACTGTTAAACATTTCTCCAGTTAAAAAATTCAGATGCATACATTTTTAAGGTTATTTGGTCCTTTAGATGGACAATATACAATGCATATATTTGTTTACTCCTGATGTTCATTTGCACATGCTTGCATCATAAAAAGTTGGACTAGTGAGATGGCCATGAGCAGTCAGTCATCCTAGACATCGACAGACTAACAAGGCCAAATATAAAGATGCATACGTTGTGATATTACTATGTTTACTAAAAAAAAATTGTCTGCTATATATTCATCTATGGCGTGGCGGATATGATGATGCCATTTTCAATACATTGTTTCCAGCTCGCAAAAAGTATCAACAAATACAAGAAAAAAACTGAATGTGTTGCATGTTCCATAGACCAAGAGGTGTGGTTCCGAAACTATGGCTCCATATTTCATCAATACTATTCATGTACTTGTAGCACACTACCATTCACTTTAGTTTTCCTGTTCAAAAAATGTCATCAGGTCTAGAGTTTTGACATCCAAAGTACTGTCAATAGAGGGCTTGAACAACCACCAAACTGGACAACTATTTGTCAGGGACATAATGGTTGTCTATACCACCTACTTGGACAAGGCAAACAAAAGTAGATCCATTATGCATACTGATATGACAGACAAGGATGCCATGATGACAGTCACACTGACTGTTCCTACACAACTTGTCGAGAAACATGCAGAAAAGATATTTCCATATAATGGGATATCCATTACAAATTTGAATGTATTTCCCAAAACAGTATATGACTGTGGTGATTACGATCGAATTATTTTTCTCAACGAAACAAGTATTGTGGAAAAAATTCCTGCTATTTGTTCAGAATATCACTTCCTCTCGGACTCGACTATCAGGCATCTTGCACAGAGCACTGATATTTACCCAATCAGAATGATTGGGGTTGTTGTGACACTGGTGAGAAAATTTGGGTCGCAACACATTCTCCATATAAAGGATGGAGAGTTGGACAACAACAAGGAAATGGTACCACTTTTCATATTTAGTTTTTGTTCTTAAATTTCACATCTATATATATGTCAGATAAGTTACACAAATATTTCATTGTTCCATGTTGTAGCTACAATTGTTCAATATGTATTCAGATTTGTTTTCGTCAATGGAACAACAATTGCATAGAGGGAAGATTCCACTTATGTTGTTCAAAAATATAACAAAGCAGAAGGATGCTAGAGAAAGGATCTTTCAGACAACCCAGGCAATGTTTGTAACAGAGTTGCGAGCATATATAGTAGAGGATCTAGAGAAACTAGCTAGCTCTACAATTGTTGTGCGTATAAATCCATAAAATCATCCTCACTTTGCTTATAGAAATAGACTTCAACAAATTTATGAACTTGTTTTCTTTTTCTTTTTTATTTTATAGGGGAGGGGGGGATGTAGTTGTGTATTATATTTTTCAATGTATTAATCACTTTTCTTGTGTTGCCAGGTTGAAGTTCTTTTAGTTGCAGCCAATGTGTACTCGACCCCCTTTGAGCCTGTATGTGCAAAATGTCATCCCACTACTTCTTCTTCCGCTTTGATAAGTGATGATACTATTGATTCTCTGTGATGCAATGAAAAATGTCCATATATTTATGGACATTGCATCAATGGTGTTATCCGAACCATGGGAAACACAACTGTTCAATGTTCGGTTAGGCAACCTCTGTTACAAAATGTGCTTCCTGAATTGGCAGAGTTTTCATATGAAACATATTTACACAAAAAGGAAAGTAGTGTCTATATGTTGCGGCAGATTCGGATACAGAGAAAATTCACCTTAAATGAGGACAATGCAATTTTGCATATCGGCTAAAGAAGGGAAAAAAAATAAATTAAATAAAAGTTTGGGAGGAAATGAAAATAACTCATGTCTCTATAATATTTTTTCAACATCCATATGAACGTTCATTTCAAGAGAAAAGGAATTCACCGATGTCTTTTCTTTGTATATCAAATTGTTTGGTGTAAAGGTCGATGGGTTTTGCTCAATGGAACCTTCTCGGAACATTCATTTGGGTTGTTTAAACTATGGTTGGTTCTTGGTTATCTGGTTTGTCTTTCAATTTGTATACCGTGGAACTGTATCTCTTCTTTGGAGGACACAGAACAATATAGTTGAATTTTTTTGACCAGTTGGCACGCAGATCTGCCTGATAATTTCTATGGCGTCGTGATGTAAATGTACTATGTGACTTGTTTTGGCAAATTTCCTTGATCGATGAACTAGGTCAAATTATTGTTGTGAAATAATTTGAAATCAACGAATATATAGTGTGCAAAGTGAAACTATCCTATCATACCAACAAGAGGCTCTTAAAATTCAAATTGATCGTTGTTTTCGCAATTTTTGCTTATTCGATGAACTTGGTAAAATTAATATCCTGGAATAATTTGAAATCAATGAATATATACTGTGTGGAGTGAAATTGTCCTATCATATGAACAAGAGGGCCTTAAACTTCAAATTGGTCCTTGTTATGCTTACGGTGATAGAATTTTACAAAAAAAGACTTTTGTTTCCTTCATTTTTAAAAAAATAAGCGATTTAACATACTTTAATAATTTAATTTAATTCACTTGTGCAATAACAATAGTTAATATTAATATTTTAGTATCTAAAAATAATGTTTTTATCTGAAGTTAGATAGGATGACCATTTCTAAACAATTGCAATCTTGAACCCGCCAGACGTGGAATCCACAAGTCCACCTGTCAATTTGTATATCGCGGAAGTCTGGGTGATATTTGTAGGACACCGAACAAAAGAGGTTCAAATTTCATCCCACCAGCCCGAGAACCCACGATCCAAAAAGTGCCCAAGTATGGAACAAGGGATCCGCATATGCTCTATAAAATATCTTGTCCATAATTTCTAAAAGTATATGTTTACTATGTATTGCTCATTTGTCGGAAAATTTTTATATTAGTTGCCCAACCAGATTGTACAAACTTTCTTGTTTAATTAAATTTTGCAATAGAAAAAAATATTATTAATAATTTAGTATTGAAAATCATGTTTTTAGATATGTTAGATAGTTTATAGCGATTAGTATCTGTAAACAATGGCAAAATTGAACCTGCCAACACTCAAGTCCATCTGTCAATCTGTATATCGTGGAACTCCAAGGGCTATTTGGAGGAGAAGGAACAATGAAAACTGCAATGTTGAGCGATGCAGCCCACAGGTCCGTTTGTGAATTTGTAAATCGCGGAGATTTGCCTGGTGTTTGTACAACACGGAACAATAAAGGCCCAATTTTCATCCCACGAGCCCCACAGACCCGATAAAAAAAATTCGCTAGATATGAAATTCATATCGGATCACTACGGGACAATAAAACTGCAATGTTCAACCAACCAACCTGAGTCCACCTGTCCACTTGTATATCGTGGAAGTCTGGATGCTATTTGTAGTAGACAGAACAATGGAGACTCTATTGTCGGCTCGCTAGGCCGCAAACCAAAAACTGCCTAGGTACGGAATGAGTGATCCGCATATGTTGTATAAAATCTCATTCCATAGTTTATATAGAGAGAATGTCCACAAGTTCGTGTGTCAACTTGTATATCGCGAAAGTCTAGGTGCTATTTGTAGGACATGAAACAATAGATACTTAATTTTCATCCTGCCAGGTCACAAACCCATGATCCAAAAAGTGCCCAAGTATGGAATGGGGGATCCACATATGTTCTAGAACAATGTTTTTGTACAACGCGGAACAATTGATGCCCAATTTTCAGTCTACCAACCCCATAATTTATTTAGAGACTATGTCCACAAGTCCACGTGTCAATTTGTATATCGTGGAAGTCCAAGTGATATTTGTGGGACATAGAACAGTAGATACTTAATTTTCATCCTGCTATGTCGTGAATCCGCAATCCAAAAAGTGTCGAAATATGGAATGAGGGATCCGTATATGTTCTAGAAAATATTTTTTGTAAAACACAGAACAATAGACGCCCAATTTCCAGCTTGCCAACCTGAGATCCCCCAATAAAAAAATAAATGTTAAATTTGAAATTCATACGGGATTGCTACGGGACAATAAAAGTGCAATGTTTAGCCACCCAGATCGAGTCCACCAATCAATTTGTATATCGTGGAATTCAGGGTGCTATTTGTAGGAGACAGAACAATAGAGACTCT
>SNQJ01S0061766.1:22507-72450 GCA_010110895.2 Picea sitchensis | reverse complement strand
TTATCCACTTTGGCGGAATTCCAAAAACACACAAACCGATCACTCAACTACCCCATCATGATCTCTTCCGTTTTACACATTTTGCACTCAAAAATTCTGAAACATGAAATTTCATCGTGCAACACTCGGTTGTCCTGACTATCCCCATAACGCTTTTTTCAATCCCGTCCGAAATCTTTTCAGAGCTTTCCATTCTTTCCTTTCTCTTCGCCCTCTCCATCACCTTTGCACTTGTCTATAATAAAATAAAATAAAAAGTTATATATATATATATATATAGATATCTTGTTTCTAAATATGGAATTACTAGCATTTAATTCTAACAAGTCATCATGCAAAAACCGTATATATTGTCTTTGATGGGCGAAAGGCTCAAGGACATCTCATATTCATGCACATTAAACCAAAATTTGTGGGAGGATTATATTATCCCTTGTGAGTGTTCATTTCAAAATCATGAAATCCTGTTCACACAACGTGCCCTTCACACATTCACGAAACCTCCATTCCTTAATTTCTCTTCATCATACCCGCCACGTTCGCATTTCTAAATATGCAATAAATAAATTTTACTGCTAACAGTTCATCATGCACCACCAATACAGGTTGTCATTAATCAGTGAAAGGCTCAAGGAGGTTTCCCATTTAGAAGCATTTAACCAATATTTAGCAAAAAGTTACATTATTCGCTCTAACAATTCATTTAAACCATCATTTGCATCAAAGCAACCTTCTCATAAACCTACGACATTAGCTCGGCAACAGTTATGTGGAGATACAATGAACATCTTCAGGCGTGAGGACCAGAACTTCCACTGGTCGAGGGAATTTTCTTATTACTCAAACCCTACTGCAGAGAACCAAGTAATTTGGACCTCCGGGATTGCTCATGCAGGCTGTGTCCCTAAGGTTTTTGACTCTAAGGACCTGGTCTCTTGGTGCGCCAATAAATTTATTACAGACCAAATAATTATTCCACTGCACGACGACTCTTTTATTTCTTTGTCACCTCAGGTCTTCCGCCATATGCTGAAATTGCCCAAGCCAACATTGACATTCAAAGGAGAATATTGCAAACAGTTCCTAGCAAAGCATAATAACGGATTGGACCTCTTGCCCCATTTTTTGGAAAGGATGAATCTAGTTCCTGGAGATATTACAAGTATGCAGGTTAGTTCATTTATAAATCCATTTCGGGAAATTGCCTCGATGTTTACAAGAATAATGGGATAGGAGTCCAGAGGTACTATTTCTCGCATGGCTCTTTATATTTTGTATTTCACAGTCAACGAAAAAACCCTTTTTAATTGGGGCAGGTTAATTTCCCATGAAATATCTTCCGAATTGTCAAGATACAAAAGGAAAAATAAATTGTATATGTCATCCTATTTATTTTTTGCAATAGCACATTCCTGTCAATTTTCGCAATTGTGTCTGTCCAAAAAAGTCAACTGCGAATTCCACCCAGTAACGTTCTTGTACCAGGCCTTGTGGACGCACAAGGATTCCCATTGTTTTTACGAGGTTTTTAATGGCTTCATGTTTGTTTTCAAAGTTTTATTGTTAGGAGAAAATGCTCCCCGCATATCTGAACAGGCAGCTAGGTTTTTGCACAATAAGGGGACACTCCAACATTTGGATAATTACACTGTCATAAAAAAATTTAGCTCCACGAAACAGCCTGATCTCCTTCCATTTCACATTACGGACATAAATTTTATTGCAGAAGTAGCATGTCAATACAGCTATTGGTTCCATATGTTCCAAAGGAAGAAAAAAAAACAGTTCATCCCTCTACCTTGGAAAATAGGGGAGTTCGTCTTGAAAAGCGTCAACAAAATTGACGATTTCGTAGCACATTTTAGCATCTCCAACCTAAGATATGCTGAAGACATAAGAGGATTCGACCCCTTATGATATTTTTAGAGAACATTTACAATCACTTGGCCTCGACAATTGTTTTGTAAATAAACACTTGCCCAAAAACAGAGACAATGATGGTCCTGCCTCTGATACCGGTGACATAGAGAGTGTGCAAAGTTGCACTAAATTGTCTACGCAACATGGGAAAGGCCCCAGTGACAAGAGTGTTCAATCCGCAAATACCACTCCAAAAAGTATGACATCCCAGAGCATCACTCCAAAGGCCCATCACAACAACAAAGAAACCCATAGTTCTTCAAACGAAGGAGGAGATAACGACCCTCCTCACTCTAAAATTGATATTTCTCACAAGCTTCTAGTAGAGAAGAAGAGGAAAAAAAATGTGGGTTAGGAAGAAGAGCTAGAAATTCAGAGTCAGAACATGGAAGTTGACACTGATCTGTACACCATGTTCCCATTCCTTGATCAACCCCAATACAACATCCACCATAGCCATCCAATGGACATATCTGTTACCCAAAATTTTGATGAAGATGAATCCTTTGTGTTCCAAAGAGTTGTTTTTTATATTCGGAAAAAAACATTGATATTTGAGAAAACAAATGTTAAAAATATCAAAGGAAAATCTCATTCATAGGTTGWYGTTGCCAACATGCGGCCGTCCCAAATCTGTCAACTTCACAACGCSACCAGAGAAGAACTTCATCATTCCATTGSACGCATCGAGACCCAGAATGCCAAACTGAAGGATTGAGTCAAGGAATTGGAAGACACTTTCATTCCTATGTCATTGCTTGTCGATCCTTTGGCAATAGCCATGCCTGGCACCCCTGCACCCAATGTAAACGATCCTCCACCCTCCTCACATCTTGTAAAGGATATGTGAAGAACAATATCAAAGAAGGAATGGAATTGGTTACCCAGGCGTGGAAAATATCACAAACCATTGCTTCCCTTGGAACCAGGGAACATAGCTTGCTCGAGCTTTTGCAAGCCGAATTAAAAGATGAAGAAAATTTATTTTTAAAAATGGTCATCCCTTTTGGCAAGATTGTCAACAATATGAAAGAAACAAAAAGAAGAGAAGAAGATCTTCCATCCAAAAAATGGATTGGCCAATTGAATGCATGTTGGAAACAAAAAGTAAAGAACCTGCATCTCATTTTTCAGTCATGTGAACAAGACATAGCGAAGAAATATAAATTATTCACAAAGCTATCAAAAATAGACTTAGCATGGAAAACCAACGAATTCCAAGACCCCCTCTTAATTGCAAACTCCTTTCCCTTAACCAGGAAAGAGTTCGATAAACAGGTTGCTATGTTGAATACCTTGTCTCTTGAAACTTTTTAAATCATCCTTCAATTTGATCAAGCTCACGTCCATGACTGGTAGTCAAATATGCAGTACAGAATGAGGAAATTCATCAGGCTCTCTCTAATCTTTCTATCAACTTCCAGGAATTAGAAAATGAAGTTTTCAACATCAAAATTCGGAATGATATCAACGTCGCCCCAATGAGAAGCTAGATTTAAGAATGGATCAAAAGGCAATTGAAATAGGCCACCAACTAAAGACAACAGGCAGTTCCCGGAATTCCAACAGCTGTGGAGAACATCCTTGAAACCTTAATCGTCATCGACATCAATGAAACAACAGCCGCAAACAAATAGACAGAGCGCTCATATGTACCCTCACTGTAAGTTTAGTCATCACATCTTTCTTTGTTTCTCATCCTGGTTATTCCACTTTCTTAAATACAGATGTATAAGAAAACACTTATACCTTCCCATTTATTTTCGTTTGTAGCTATTGCACTCTATCTTCTTTCCACAATCTTGTTTCTTGTACATATTTCTATAATGGTCTGCGGGAGCCCCAATCCCAGTCTACATGACAAACACATTGAAATTCCGGTTTATATGTAACAAACTTTAATTTTTTGGTATATTTCAAAATTTGCAGTAGTATGTAACAAACTTTCAGTTTTTCACATACTTGAAAAAAAAAATGCATTTAAATTTTTATATGTTAAAGACTCTATTCTTATGTTTCCGCATTATGTATAAAAAATGCATTTGTTTTTTAATATTTTAAACTTTTATTCTTATCCTTCAGTAGTTTGTATGGAAAATGCATCTACTCTTTTATATGTTACACACTTTTCTTTTTTTATATATTTCAAAATAAATGGCATTCAACAATGAAAGCGTCATTTACATATACCCCAAGTTCACAAATGCATTTAAATTTTTATATTACTTATCTCCTATTAATTTTATGTCATCATATATTTGTATCTTTCACTAGTCCATGTGGAAAATGCATTTAAATTTCCAAATTTAATCTTGCACTATCAACAAATTTTTTACTTTGTTATATACTTTGAAAAAAATTAGGTTTTCTATATACTTTCAAAAATTAGATTCTTTTGTGCCTGTAGATCGTCATTTACTTTTTCCCTATCTTTCGTGATATACAATTTCCACAACATTTCCATGATATACATTTTGCACCAAACATTTCGTTTCATTTACAATTCTACCCCATTTTCCACAATTTGCTTTCTAACCTCCTTAGCAGGGACTGCGCTACCATGCAACCTTGTTAAAATGGTGACCACGCAACCTTGTTAAAATGGTGACTCGATGGTAGAGACATCAACCTCAAAGGGTCGAGTTCAATAATTTACATAAATATAAAATTAAATGTATAGTTGTACAGAGAGAGAAGGACAATGGAAAATAGGAATAAGAGACTTGAGAGAAAATCATTCGCAAAAGGGTCGTAAGGCTTAACGTAAATCCCTTTATAGGAGAATGCACACAACAAAGCATATTTTCAATCTTGAATGATAAATTTTGGTCTATGGTCACAAAGATATCAAGGACTAAATACATTCTTTACATATAAAACTATTCTCTTAAAGTCAACATCACAAGATCTTGAGGTTAGTTTTTCCCTTCACTGTGTCTTTAGCATACTCATTTTTATAATAGGCCTGGAAGGAAATAGTTAACTTTGTCAAGATGAGAATTGTAAAGAAACCTCAATGGGTAAGAGGAAAACCTAAACTTTTGTTTGCAAAACACAATGATTACCCGGTGTGTGTCCTGACTAGATACATCATGCTATTTGGGATGAGGGTTCTTATCCCATCGACAATCTAGAGTTATCCCTGCATAAAATAAATCGTGTTAAGTAATCATTTTAAGAAAATAAATAATAAATCCAATATAGATATGAGAAATTGACATATGAAGGAAATGTAGGCAGTATGGTAATGAGAAACAATTGGCTATTGATAAACATACCATGCGATACTCAACCAAGAGATGGTTTAACTCTATGGGTAGAGGCGGGGTAACTCTGGAACGAATAAAACATTCTTCCTCTCCCATGAGTGGTGATGAATGTATAAGCCATGAAATTGACTATCAGGTCTCATTAAAGAATAAATAATGTTATTACCCAATCTAAAAAGAACATTGACAAGACGAGTTTAAATGATAAAATACATTAAATAAAAAAATAAATGAACCTAGAGCTGATCTATAGTCGAAACTCTATAATTCAAAATATTTCTCATTATAGCAATGACAAATATTTGTAACTTGGAGAACGTTGAGACTATGCCTATGCTCCTCCATGGAAGGAATGGGAAACACCAATGGAAAAACGAGGCTTTTCGTTGTTTACCAATCAATTTACTAATGTACTCACGGACTGTCAGTTCCTTAACAATTGTGTATGGTGGAAAATCCAAAACCATTACTGTCATTAAAGAAGCACATTTTATGGTGGAAAATCCAAAACCATTACTGTCATTAAAGAAGCACATTTTATGGCACAAAATTATGTACATGAAATTGATTAGCGGTGACACATGTATGGAATTTACTTGGTATATTTGGATGAAAATCCAAGTTATAATAATGTGACACATGTATAGCTTCTGCGCTTCTAGTTTTCCATCAAGTCAAACCCGTGCTCAGAAATCAATGTAAAACGTTGTCATAAACTAAACCCTTTGTTTTTTCCTTTTATCGTTTTGGTTTTAGGTTTGAACAGAGGTCGTTACACCACGCGACCATTTTTCCAGAAAGTTTTGTGCAACATAATCATCAACCTTGAGGTTTAGTATCTGAGAGGCCTTCGATGGAAGTCTTTGCCTTAAAAGGTTAAGGTGTTGTTCTTACTATTCAAGGACTTAGCCATAACTTGCGAAGTCTGTTGCTCTTATTAAATTTGTTACAGGATCAACTGTTTAAACTTTGTATGGTTAAATTCTTACAAAAATTATCTCTATTTGTATAGAAGGTTAAAAACCTTATTTCGTTTTAAGTGGCAATCAATGTTTCTCCATATGTAATCGTTGGTTATTAGAATTCTTAAATTCATAACCCGTTTGAGTGAAATCGTAACTCTATCTCTGTTAAGGGGTAATGATTATTTCCACAATATCTTCTATGGATACTTCATTTCTCTCAGTTAGACATTCGTTTGCACTTATCCATAAACTAGGTCTGTTAAATATTAAAGTTAATTCGACAGTTATATTTACTTGCTACTCCGTCCACTATACTTAAATTTCTGTCTATATAATGTGGGAAATTACTTGCAGAAAAGTTCTCACTGGAACCTAAAACTTGGAAAATGATCTTCTCGTTTATTCTTACTGTACTTACTATCTTTGTCGGAATTTCATCTATGTAGTACGGGAACAAAGGTAACTCTGTTTTTATTTGTTAACTCTATACTTAGTTCTGAACATCTTGATAGTAAATTTCTTTCGTTCTTTTGCTCCTTTGGATAGGGTTTTGATAAATACTTCCAAGCAATTATGTTGATGATTGTTCTTTAATATAGATTATTTCGTTGATAATATCTTAGCGTTTTAGCCACTGTAAAAGGTAGAATAAACCTATTGGCACTACTTCCCTCTTAATTATTTGTTTTGCAAGTTTTCTCCTCATTGGTTACATTTCATGATTTCTTTTTTTATATATTTGTTCTTTGTATTTTATATTCTAAATATTTTAGAGGACATGCAGAAGAATGACGAAGCAATAGAAATTTATTAAATTTTTGTTTTTGTTTCTTCACTTTCACAAGTGAATAATCTATGCATGGATATAATTTGATGATGGGTCCCTTTTTATTTGGGAGGGAACCCATCAGATGGTTACAAACCCACTCCTCCTCGTAAATCATGGATCAACTACTTCAGAAAGGAAAACGAATATAATCTGATATTCAGAAGGATCCAAGATAAGTTGTACCTTTGACTTGTTTTATTTATCTCATTTGTTAATGACTTGAACACTAGTAAAGTTACTAACATCGTCACATTACTTCTCTTGCAAGTTGGAAATAACAGTGGGATTGGTGAAAGAAGTGTCCTGCCACCAAAAGGTATTCAGGTTCCATGTTTCTCCTTCACCGGTCCATGTGGGCATTCAATTAAGGTACATACAGTTTTTATGTAGGCTCTTTTAAAACAATGTTTAAACTAGTTATGGACTTCTTGGGTCTATGGAAACCCCAAATTGACTATTTGGTTAGTGACCTAATGAATTTAATAAATATATTTTGTCAAACATTCTAAGATCTACTATATCATCTATCTCTCTGTGTTAATAGATAAAAAAAATAATGTAATTGGGACTTTTATTCTTCTTCACCTATACTCAGCATAATAGTAGAAATTTCAATAGAGTCTATTTATACTTGTTTCTTTCTGAAGTATTTGATTATGTACAATAAAAGAACAACAATCAAATAAATAAATCTATCATGGCCAATAGGCACATATACACAGTTATATATATATATATATATATAGACACACACATTAAACTACAACACTTCAGAAAATGTCCCTACCGATACTCTTACACACTGGAAAGAAACAAATCTAACATGGCTACAAAATCCACTTAAATATATTATGATTTATATATATGGAATATAAAACATAAAATCAACCATATAACATCAACAATATAATATCAACAATAAAAGTAAATAGCTCACATACATGCTGGGAAAAAAATTGAACAAACACGTTCCACCCAACCGTAGAAACAAAACAACCACGATCACTTGTCCCGATCACCCCATAGCCTGACCATGACTCCATAATGGAAAAATGAGTCACCCTCCTTAGCCACTGTCACCTTCAATAGTTCAGAATTTGTTTTTCCTCACACCTGATATGTTCATAACATTAAAACAGTTCTCATTCCCCAACATACTAAGTAGTTTCATGCCTCCCGCATATGTTGTATTTACATTGTGCCTAGTTCTTTCATTTTATTTCCCTCCTTGGGTAAATTTGCATCTTTATAAATCCCTGATATTCAAGGGCTTCAAGTAAGAGAACTCAACTTCTGACACTTGTACAAATCAACTCTGTGTTAACTCAAATTTGTTCCCCACTCATGGAATCATAGTCATCTATTTTTAACATGGTTGTTCCATTTTTCTTCCAAGATTTAATTTGATAAAATTTTGTCTCATACATGTATTCATCAAAAGAGGAAAGTTGGGAAATTCAAACATAAAATATTGTTCATCTTTAATCCTAACCTGATGGTACCTATAACTTATATATATCTTTGAAAAGATTGTGGATTCCCCCAATTGATCAAACAAATCATCAATATGGGGTAAAGGATACTTATTCTTGATTCTCATTTTGTTCAGTTGTCGATAGTCAATGCACAAGATAAAAGTTTCATCCTTCTTTTTCATGAATAAGACCAGTGCTCCCCATGGATACACACTTGGTCTAATGTATTGTTTATCTAATATCTCTTGAAGCTGCATTTTTAGTTGAGTAAATTCAGGAATGATCATTCTATAGGGCGCTTTAGACACTTGTGTTGATCCATGTACTATATCTATTGTAAAATATATGTCTCTTATAAGAGGTAGTCCTAGAGTTTATTCCGAAAATATGTCCTGAAACTTAATATAGGATCGCTAGTCAACAGATTGTCAACCATTTTGTCTTGATTCTCATATATATGCACAAAATATATTTCACAACCCTTCCTTTCATTTTGTTTCGACTCTAAAGAAAATTCCTTACCGATATACCACGAGGTATTCCCTTAATGGTTCTATTTTTCCCAAGCTCATCTAAATAATCAAAAGTTTTATTTTTATAGTTCATAATAGCTGCATGCTTTTCAAGCCAATCCATGCCTATGAGTAAATCATAGGATCCCAAAGGTATCATATTCAAATCCACTCTCTTTTCCATTCCATCCATATATATTATACATCCTTTGACCAACTCAACTACCTTTCGCTTTGTACCAGTGGCTAGTCATACTAGCCAAGACTTACTATGTTTTGCTTTATTTGGTTTACAAAATTAAACAATAATAGGGGAAACAACTTAATATTACACCATGGTAAATTAAAATAAAGACATATTTTTGGTTGATCATACCTTCAATTTGTACCATGGCATATTGATGACCATCCTGTCAATTCTCTAAGGCTACATTAAGCTTGTGATTACACTGTGCCATGTCATTAACTGTTATTGATTCTTCAATATTATGCACTATCAAGTTTATTTTCTTATTTAAAGGGAAATAAATGTATATATGAGGTTCCTTTATGTAACGAACCCAATCGTTATGACAACAAGCCTCACATAACAAGTACAAGTTTTTTTTTTCTTTTCTTTTATGCAGGAAAGAAATAATGGCATTACATTCAACATCGTAGCACGACGATGAACAAAACACATGCAAGTCATGAAAAAATAAACATAACGACCTGACATACTAGCACATCATGCAGATGGATGCAACAAATGAAAATCAATCACACAAAGATAAAAATGACTACTTGCCTGTCCTAACCTGCAAGGTGAGGACCTCCAAGACACATAAGAAACTCTCAAGACTAGGTTCTCATTGATTTTGACCATTTAAGGTCTCAAGGCTAACGAATTTTCTAAGGAACAAGGAGGTGTCTACATCCCTCCCAGCACAACCAATACCATGCCTACTAAGCAAAAGGGAACATCAATCAATCCCAACACAACAACTTCAATGATAAGTAGCTAGAACCTTCCCGACAAACGAGAGAGAAAAATTAAACATTGCAAAAACAACTACAACCTCAATGAAAAAAGCAACATCATCTGCATCGGGAGGCACATGACCCTAAGCCATGTTTCCTATGTGCTTATCGATCAATGTGCTAGGAACCCATGCACAATAAGAACAAATTTAAACCTTCAAACAAAAATTAAATCCAATGCGCCAAAAGTGACAACTTAAACTGTCAACATAAAATGAAACTAAACAAGCATGCAATAACAAGATAATCAAGACACAGGGTGACTACAATCAAAGAATAATTTTCACAACAACTAGATAGAATTTGTGTTATCTTACAAGGCATATCAAGGTGGTTTCCTTTGTTGCACAAAAACCTAGGTGTAACTCGTTGAGAGTTTACCATCACAGAGGATAATCAATCACAAGTAACTAACCACAATCTCAATGACAAAAACAACCTTTAAGTATTGTTTATACCCTCCGAGTCCAAGGGGTTTTATTAATCAAACAACTAACCTTTTCCTTACTAAATTATCATTACATTAGTAATTTATCGTTGCATTAGTAAATTATCTTTTAATAAATTATCCTTTTTCTTTTCCTTTTCCTTACCAAGTTATCTTCTAGCTAATAAATTAGTAAATTACATTATATTATCTACATTACTAAATTGTCATTTACAATAGTAAATTAATATTTAATAAATTATTCTTTTCCTTTTCCTGACTAAGTTATCTTCTAGCTAGAAATTTATCATTACCTTCAACTTATAAGGATTACCCCACCAGTTTTAATGCTTTTAGCAGGTCCCTAACTTAGCTGGTAAATCAAGTAGAGAACTAAGGCAAATACAAATCCGACTGCCAAATCACATGTGCTCAAGTTTAGAGTCGTGTTTAATCGCCATAAAAACTAATATAGAACTTCCCTATCACAAGATTCTATATTAAAGAGTTGTGATAATACAATCAACCATAAATAGGTAAATAATAATCGCCTGTAAGTCTCATGTTCCTAAGGTAAAATGTCGGTAAAATAAAATAAAATTTTAACTGTTTAAGAAATTCCAATGATGCTTCGAGTCCTCCTATAAAAATATTATTTTTATAATATAAGATAAACCAAAACCACATTTAAAGGCGTAGGAATATTCCCCTTTCCATTTCGCATGACTGTAACCCATTTCCCCTTTCTGGACGCACTCAGAACTGTACAGGCACTTCAATTAACCAATCTTCCACTTTCCATTCACATCTCCCTTGACTGAAGACTCTTATCCTACAAAAACTGAATTGTTAAACAAAATAAACCGCTAACAGGAAGGACGCACCGATGTGAGGATTCAGTCTAGAATTGGAAAGCACACAGGTGCAAGGATTTGGTCCATAATTAATTAGACAATCATGGTAGAAGGAAAACGCCCAACCAATGCCCAATTTTGTTGAGGCACACATGGTGCAGGAGGTAGGTGTGACTGGAGGAAGGTATTTCTGCACAGGTGGACAACGAACCCAGGATATTTCACAGTATTTTCAAGGGATCTCAACGCAGGTGGTTTGTAGAAGGGTTATCAAATGATTGTGCATAGGAAAGGGAAGGGAGATTCTATAAGGGTTAATTGTCAGCATGAACTGAGGAAGGAGGTGAGCATAGGTGATAGTATGGCTCTCTCACACTCCTTGCCTACAGGTAAAACAAATTCAAGAGATGATGCAAAGAATAAATAAAATGCAGTTCATGAAATCCAAAGGACATTATGTTGTTGCACTAAGGAAAACAATAACACCCGTAAATAGTAATCCATCGATGAATTCATTTATGTGCCATAGGGATAAATAAACAAAGTGGATCAATATTAATAAGACCCTTATTTTTATTGAGGCGCCACCAGCATAAAAACACATAGTGAAATAATGATCAAAGGATTTTTTATGACATCTCAACAAGCAAAGAATAACCCAGTGAAAGTGATCAAAAGATAGCTTTAATTGCAGCGCAACAAGATTAAAATCACATAGTGAATTATGTTCAATAAGATATTTCTAGCAGCGCAAAAAACAGAGAATAACCCCGTGAATTAGTGTTCAAAGACAATTTAAATTGCAACGCATCAAGATTAAAATCACACAGTGAATTATGTCCAATAAGACATTTCTCGCAGCGCAACAAGAATAAAATAAAATATGGTCAAATAAATTCAATGATCATTTGTTGTAGCGCTATAGGAAACAATATTATGCAAATGGAAACTACTCTGGGCGAAACATGAAGCCATATCGATAAAAAAAAACACACAGATCATACAGATCATAATCTTATAAATAACACATGTATACTAACGTTCAAGTCCATGGAAAATATGATGAAAATGTTCTACAATCTGAACCTAGGCAGGTTTACACCCTTAATAGTACCTGAGTACACAAACAAGCGTGCATTCGCCATGATAGATATTCTTGTACAAAACTAACTACCTTTTCATTATAATTTTACACATGCATACCATAGCCAATGGAGAATAACCGAAAGTGGTTGTCCCGCGCATGCTCTCCATCCAAGTACTGCTTGCGCTTAGTCCAAGTCTCGCTTTCCAACTGCTCAGACCTCACCAGTACCTCCCAGGAAACACTAGGGGTACTCTTCTTCCCCCTGAGGCCCCGAGCCACAAAGGGGCCATGCACACAATACCAAAGAATGCTATCTCATAGCTCACCTCACAAGTTCGAGATACGACACGTTACCGCATATGGGTATCCCAACTCCCACATGAGAAATCCAGTCAAGATAAAATTCTGGTAGCGTAACCTTACGAAAGCTAGATGTGATCTATACTCCTCCTCCGCCATACTTTTTATAGAGTTTTCTTAGTCATTAATTTCCCAAACCCTCATTAGAGTCCTTTCTCATTTCATTAATTATGAAAAACCTTCCCCGTACACATGTCGCCTCATCCCCTAGTTGCACCAGAAAATCAATTTATTAATTAATTAAATTTTTCTATTTCTCTCACCCACCTAAAAGCGTTCCTAAAAACGCTCCTTGGTGTCCCATTATTCCCTTACAATTCTTAAATGACTTACGCCTTACTCAAATCCTAGTTGAGTTCATAAATAGAAAGTTCCAAAGGCTATATTCCTTACTAAGTTAGACATTCCCATTTTTCTTTAAATTTCCCCTTTTCTTTAAGTTTCACCTTTTCTTTAAGTTTTCCTATTTCTTTAAGTTCCCCGCTTTTTAACTAAGTTTAGAATTAGCAAGTTTTGACAAACAACCATTTACCCCTTTTAATAATTAAACCTTCATTAAAAAAATTATTTTAATTAATAAAGCTTGGATTTTCTTTGCCCCTTGTTGTTATATGTCTAATTAGTTTTTTTCTTTTGTTCAGAGGTTCTACTTAGACCTAGGTTTTAAATTGACTAAGCTTGGAAAAAGTTCTTAAGGGAATTTTTTTTACTAAACATTACTCATTACATCATTCATTTTAAGTTCGACCAGGTCCTAAGGAGGCATAATTTTCTAGGCACTAGGTTTATTAACTTACCATAGTTAAAATCGTGACGTGCTCTTCAGGACGCACTACGTGCTCCAAGGGTTCCACTCTCCTCTTTCCATTTTATTTACATGACGTGCCCTTCAAGACGCACTACGTTTTCCAAGGGTGACACTCGTCTCTTTCTGTTTTATTTGTGCGACGTTCCCTTCAAGATGCATTAAATGCTACAAGGGTGCCACTCACCTCTTGACTGAATTTGTTAGACGTCAAACCCGTGGAGTCAATACTCTGTCCAGTGATATTGTTGGAGACTAAGGGCCTCTAAGGAATAAGGACCTTACCTTATTGTGCGCCCCTTAGAATCATCATGAGCAACTATCACAATCTTCCCTCAGGGCATCCTGGGTCTGATCGAACTAGGTAATCATTAACCTACAGTTTGAGCCATGGTGGGAGTGCTAGTAGGATGTGCCAGGGCTGCTACCACACCTCTCCCTCAATGTATCTGGTTTTCGCGGTTGACCCATTTACTCCAAATGTGAGTCTGGTTGGCAAGATATTGTCAGCCTGCATCCATCAATGAGTCATGTCAACAATAACAATCCACATCATAATATCTAATCATATGTACATATGTCACATCAACAACATTCAAACCCTAACATTCCACTCCATAACTCGATCCAAAGTCCATAGAGTTTCATTGATGCCTTGACATCCTCAAATGTCCATAGTCCTGCACACTCGGGAGAACCCAATCAATAGAACATGTCTATGTAAGTACAACAAAAATAACATATCATCAAATCCACAATATCTCATAATCATAATAAAAACAACCAATCATATAAAAAACCAGATCACTTCCATGCAAGTGTCATCAAAGACTAATTCCACTCAATGCGGACAAAATCAGGATGTTACATACACCCTCTCTTGTTTTAAACTCCGTCCCAAAGTTTCACAGTTTGTAAGTTCTGAAATAAAGTGTATCACAGTATCATATATCTAGCTATCAAACAGAAATGGAAACTACTGATGCATATCATATGCGTCCTCCTAGGTCGCTAAGTGTGGACTATAGGTGTCCTACTAGACCTTGACCTAATCTACTATTCGACATCATAGTTGTCGAATACGATGGTCCAAGATATCGATTGGCTCCACTGTGAGCACACCATCGTCTGATACCTACAAGGAAATCATGTCAAAAACATGGGTAGTATCACTAACATAATGTCTCAAAACAGATATGTGAAAAACATAATGCATATGCCTCAAATAATCAATCAAGGCTAGTGGATAGCACATGGGCCCTTTCTTTTCCAGAATCTCGAAGGGTCCCATGAACCTAGGAGAGATTTTAACACCCTTTCCAAACTTGATCGAACTCTTATGCGGTTTCACCCACAACTATTTGTTCCTCAAACAGTTCTCATGAAACATCTTCGATGGTCATGTTTAATTGCGGCAAGAGCATCTTCCACATTGAAGAGTGCTCCCCTTAAGTTGAAATACTACCATGAGGACCTTCATGTTGGAGGTATAGTCACGAAGTGCAAATCACATCGTCATATTCTCCAACCATGGCTCGGAAGTTGCGTCGTCCGGGCACCAAAGAACTCGAGAAATTTCACATTTTCAAGTTCACAGTGAATGCTACTAGTACTGATCAGAAAGCACAGTGGAACCTCAGGAGGTGTCATCACTCTGGCATCACCTCTATCCAAATGATTGATCAATGCCTCATACATCCTCTGAAAGGACCTCATCAACCCAACCACATCACCCACAGCTATTTGTTCTTGCCCGACAACCTATCTGTATCCCTGGGGGTTAGACCCCTCCTACGTGGATTCTACAGGGAGCGTCGTGCCTCCTCCCCTAGCACCCCATCGTTTGCCTCAGTGATGTCCTCTAACCATGATTACCTACACGAATACAAATCAATTTAATTAGCAAAATTTTATAATCAAGTATCTAGTAAATGGAAGTCGTAGCGATCCCAAGTCATGGGTTGAACCAACTCTGATACCATATGTAACAAACACAATCATTACGACAACAAGCCTCGTATAACAAGTACAATTTTATTTTTTTTATTTATGTATGAATGTAATAACAACATTACATTCAACATTGTAGCACAACGATGAACATAATGCATGAAAGTCACACAACAATAAACATAATGACCTGGCATAGTAGCACATCATGGAGTTGGATGCAACAAATGAAAATCAATCAGACAAAGAGAAAAATGACTACCCTCTCATCCTACCCTGCAAGGTTAGGACCTCTAGGACACAAAAGCAATGCTCAAGCCTAGGTTCCCATCAATTTTAAACATTTAAGGTCTCAATGATGGCTACTGTTCTGAGGAACAATAAGGTGTCTACATCCCTACCAACATAAGAAATACCATGCCTACTAAGAAATAGGCAACATAAATCAATCCCAACACAACAACTTCAACGAAAAGTAGCTAGAACCTTCTCAGTGAATGAGAGACAACAATTAAACGTTGCAAAAACAAGTACAACCTCAATGAAAAAAGTAACATCATCCACATCAGGAGACACATGACCCTAAGCCAGGTTTCCTATGCGCTTATCGATCAATGCGCTAGGAACCCATGTGCAATGAGAACAAATTTAAACCTTCAACCAAATATAAAATCCAATGCGCCGAAAGTGCCAACTTAAACTATCAACATAAAATGAAACTAAACGAGCATGCTATAACAAGCTAATCAAGATGCAGGGTGAGTACAATCAAAGAATAATTTGTGCAACAACTAGATAGAATTCTTGTTATCTTACAAGTTATATCAAGGTGGTTTCCTTTATTGTGCAACGACGTAGGTGTAACGACCATAATCTAAACAACAAAAACAACCTTCAAGTATTGTGTATACCTTCCCAGTCCAAGGCGTTTTATTAATCAAACAACTAACCTTTTCCTTACTAAATTATCATTACATTAGTAGTTTATCATTTCATTAGTAAATTATCTTTTACTAAATTATCCTTTTCCTTTTCCTTCTCCTTACTAAGTTATCTTATAGCTAATAATTTAGTAAATTACACTACATTATCTACATTACTAAATTGTCATTTACACTAGTAAATTATCATTTACTAAATTATTCTTTTCCTTTTTCCTTTTCCTGACTAAGTTATCTTATAGCTAGCAATTTATCATTACCTTCAACTGAAAAGTATTACCCCACCATATTTAATGCTTTTAGCAAGTCCCTAACTTATCCGGTTATAAATCAAGTAGAGAACTAATGCATGTACAAATCTGGTTGCCAAATTGCATGTGCTCAAGTTTAGCGTCATGTTTAACCACCATAAAAACTAATATAGAACTTCCCTATCGCAAGACTCTAGATTAAAGAGTTTTGATAATACAATCAACCATAAATAGGTAAATAATAATCGCATGTTAGTCTCATGTTCCCGAGGTAAAATGTGGGTAAAATGTGGGTAAAATAAATAAAATTTTAAATGTTTAAGAAATTCCAATGATGTTGCCAGTCCTTCTATAAAAACAATATTTTTATAAGATAAGATAAACCAAAACCACAGTTAAAGGCGTAGGAATCTACCCCTTTCCATTTCACATGATTGTAACTCACTGCCCCTTTATGGATGCACTCAGAACTGTACATGCACTTCAACTAACCAAACCGCCACTTTCCATTCGCATCTCCCTTGACTGAAGACTCGTATCCTACAACAAATGAAATGTTAAAACAAAATAAACCACTAACGGGAAGGATGCACCGGCGTGAGGATTCAGTCCACAATTGGCAAGTGCACAGGTGCAAGGATTCGGTCCATAATTAATTAGATAGTCATGGTAGGAGGAAAACGCCCGACCAATGCCCTATTTCACCGAGGCACACGCGGTGCAGGAGGTAGGTGCAACTAGAGGAAGGTCTTTCTGCGTGGGTGGACAATGAACCTATGATATTTCACAATATTTTCAAGGGATCTCAACGCAGGTGGTTTGGAGAAGGGTTACCAAATGATGGTGCATGGGAAAGGCAAGGGATATTCTATGAGGGTTAATAGTTGGAATGAACTGAGGACAGAGGTGAGTGTAGGTGATAGTGTGACTTTGGTGCACTCCTCTCCTGTGGGTAAAACAAATTCAAGCGACAATGTGGAGAATAAATAAAATGCAGGTCATGAAATCCAATGGGCATTACGTCACTGCGCTAAGGAAAACAATAACACATGTAAATAGTAATCCATCGACGAACTCATTTCTATGCCACAGGGATAAATAAACACAATGGATCAATATTATTAAGACCCTTATTTTTATGGCAGCGCCACCGGCATAAAAACACAGAGTGAAATAATGATCAAAGGAATTTTTATGGTAGCTCAACAAGCACAGAATAACCCATTGAAAGTGTTCAAAAGATAGTTTTAATTTCAACACAACAAGCTTAAAATCACACAGTGAATTATGTTCAATAAGACATTTATGGTAGTGCAACAAGCAGAGAATAACCCCGTGAATTAGTGTTCAAAGAAAATTTCAATTGCAATGCATCAAGATTAAAATCACATAGTGAATTATATTCAACAAGAAATTTCTTGCAGTGCAACAAGAATAAAATAAAATATAGCCAAATAAATTAAATGTTCATTTGTTGCATCACTACAGGAAACAATATTATGCAAATAGAAACTACTATGGGCGAAACATGACGTCATACCGATAAAAAATAACACACAGATCGTACAGATCAAAATCTGATAAACAACACATGTATACTGACATTGAAGGCTGTGGAAAAGATGATGAGAATGTTTTACAATCTGAACCCAGGCAGGTTTACACCCTTAACACTACCCGAGTACACAAACAAGCATGCATTCGCCATGATAGATATTATTGTACAAAACTAACTACTTTTTCATTATAAATTTACACATGCATACCATAGCCAATGGAGAAGAACCAGAAGTGGTTGTCTTGTGCTTGCGCTCCATCCAAGTCTTGCTTGCCATATGTTGATACCTCATCGGTCCCTCCCAGCCAACGCTAACGATACTCTTCTTCCCCTTGAGCCCGCTGATCCGTAAAGGGGCCACACACACAATAACATAGAATGCTATCTCCCAACTCACCTCGCAAGGTCAAGCTACCACTCGTTACTTGAGCTAGGTATCCCAACTCCCATAACAGAAATTGAGTTAAGATAAATTTCGGCAGCATAACCTTACGCAAGCGAGACGTGATCCATAATCCTCCTCCGCCATTCTTTTTATATATTTTTCTTAGTCATTATTTTTCCAAACCCTCATTAGAGTCATTTTTCATTTAATTAATTACAAAAAACCTCCCCCGTACACATGTCGTCTGATCCCCTAGCTGCACCAGAAAATCAATTTATTAATTAATTAAATTTTCCTATTTCCCTCACCCACCTAAAGGCATTCCTAAAAACGCTCCTCGGTGTCCCATTATTCCCTTACAATTCTTAAATGAATTACGCCTTATTTAAATCCTAGTTGAGTTCATAAATAGAAAGTTCCAACTGCTAGATTCCTTACTAAGTTAGGCATTCCCCTTTTTCTTTAGGTTTCCCCTTTTCTTTAAGTTTCCCTTTTTCTTTAAGTTTCACCTTTTCTTTAATTTTCTCTTTTGATTTAAGTTTCCCCATTTTTAACTAAGTTCAGAATTAGAAAGTTTAGACAAACAACCATTTACCCCCTTTTAATAATTAAACCTTCATTAAAATTTTTACTTTAATTAATAAACCTTGAATTTTCTTTACCCCTTCTTGTTATATGTCTAATTAGTTTTTTTTTTGTTCAAAGGTTCCACTTAGACCTAGGTTTTAAATTCATTAGGCTTGGTAGCAGTTCTTAAGGGAAAATTTGTTATTAAACTTTACTCATTACAACATTCATTTTAAGGCCGACTAGGTCCTAAGGAGGCATAGTTTTCTAGGCACTAGGTTTATTAACTTACCGTAGTTAAAATTGTGATGTGCCCTTCAGGACGCACTACGTGCTCCAAGGGTGCCACTCACCTCTTTTTGTTTTATTTTCACGACGTGCCCTTCAAGATGCACTACGTGCTGAAAGGGTGCCACTTGCCTCTTTTTGTTTTATTTACACGACATTCCCTTCAAGACATACTACGTGCTCCAAGGTTGTCACTCGCCTCTTAATTGAATTTAGTAGATGTCAAACCCCTAGAGTCAATACTCTGTTAAGTGATCTTGTAGGAGACTAAGGGCCTCTAAGGAATAAGGACCCTGCCTTATTGCGCGCCCCTTAGAATCATCGTGAGTGAATGTCACAGTCTTCCCTCATGACATTGTGGGTCTTATCGAACTAGGTAATCGTTAACCTACAGTTCGAGACACGGTGGGAGTGCTAGTAGGATATGGTAGGGTTGTTGCCACACCTCTCCCTCAATGTATATGGTTGTTGTGTGTGACCCATTTACTCCAAATGTGAGTCTGGTCAACAAGATATCGTCAACCTGCATACATAAACGAATCATGTCAGCAATACCAATCTACATCATAATATCTAATCATATGTACATATTTCACATCAACAACATTCAAACCCTAACAGTTCACTCTCTCACTCAAACCCGAGTCCACGAATTTTCAATGATTCCTCAGCATCCTCAAATGTCCAGATTCCTTCACACTCAGGAGAACCCAATCAATAGCAGATGTCGATGTAAATACAACAAAATTAACATATCATCAAATCCAAAATATCTCATAATCATAATCAAAATAACCAATCGTATGAATCGGATCACTTGCACGCAAGTGTCATCAAAGAATAAGTCCACTCAGTGCGCGCAAGATCGGGATGTTACATTTGAAACCCCAACATTGTAATTGTGGTTTGATTGGTTTATTCACTGTGTCAGTTGGTCGACTACTATTCTGAGCCAATACACTTTTTTGTTGTCCACTAAACTTGTTTCTTTTAACTGGTTCACTATGAGAATATTGACGTGGGTACTTAAATTATCTCTTTCTAGGATCAAACTTGTTATTTTTATTCTTATCCTACCATGTTTTTGTATTTTCAGATGCTTTTTAAAACTAGTTATAACACAATTTGGCATCTCTTATTACCTTGTCCATCATCTTAACATTAAAGAACTCAATTTTTTCCTTATACTCTTGAGGAAAATAGCTCATAAACCATTGTACCTTTGATTTCTCTTCTCCAAGGTAAGGTACATACCTGATTAGGTTTCCAAACTTGTTAACAAAATATTTGATGGTCATTTGTCCTATTCTAAGGTCATGAAACTCCTTAGCCTTTTCATCAAAATATCTTTCGATTAGATATTTATATTTGAAGTACTTTTTAATGTATTCCAAGTGAGTTCACTACTTTTGAATTTATTTACTGTCTTTGTCTCGTGCCACCAGATAATAGCTTTTCTATTTAGCTGATACACCGCCAATATACCCCTTAAATTCCCTGAGTAATTATAAGTCTAGAAATATTTTCCCATGTTTAGGATCCAAGATTCTACTCCTTCTTTAGTCTCACCATCAAAACTGGGTGGTTTGATTTTTTTAAAATTCACTAGTCAATTCACTACTATGCCATTTCCTTTTTGTAAGGTGTTGTCCTCAGAACTGCCCTTTTTATTTTCCTCAGTCATCAATGTTATATTATCACTAAATATTGGGTGTTACTTTCTCTTGCGAGATTCATCATTAGGGACTTCCTTGTTAGTGTTACTAGAGGTTTGTCCTACATCTTTATTTTCTTTCATCTCAGTCATATTCTTGAGTAAGATTTCAATTAGTTCCTCTTGCTCTCTACTTGCTTTCAACATTTTTTCATTATCTCCTTTAATATTGTACAATTAATCATTTATACTTCTCATGCTTTCAACTCTAATGAATTTACTTTGGGGTTGTTCATTGTTCAACTCTACATACATCTCAGGTCCACTTGGAGTTGTTTTCCCAGTTTCGTCAACCATGTTATTTGTTGTTATTTTGAATAAGTCAAGAACATAGTTTATGTTAAGATATTATTTTTAACAATTCTACAATGATTTCATAATATAATAATGAAACAATTAATGTTCTAATTTATTTGGTTTGAGCCCATAAGGCCCTAGTGTTTGAAATCTGATATGATACCATTTACAACATCACTACACACAATTTTTATTTTTTTAAGCATAAAAACAAATAATATAGGTTATTGTTGTACGAACGATCATAGATTCATCATTATTATTTTTATTATTATATCATACTCAATTGTGAACAATACATCTAGTTAAAAATATACATTTCATTTTATTTTTTCTATGTGACGGGTTATAGGTTCAAGCCACCATTCCCAACTATATTTGTGTCCTATTGTTGTTCATTAATGTACTTTTACATCTTTTGTTCCCAACAAGTAAATACGTTTGTTTACTTTAATAACTCAAGGTGAGCTTTATTTTATTAATACTACTGCATTGATATTGCGTAGCTAGGAATCCATTCTTACTCTATTCTTACATCATGATAGATATATTGCAATTGTTACCTCCATTCCTTCCTTGTACTCCAACTTGTGATCTTTATATTAAGGTTACCCATACTTCATTCATGGTTTTATTTATATTATAAGATTTATCCAGGTTCTATAAGCATACCTTTATATAGTTGCATCACTCTAAAGTGAATATAATCCTTTACACTCACTGTTTACTATTGCATATCATCACCTTCGAGTGTAAATATTCATTCCTTGATTATGGAGTAAATGTAGATACCAGCGTACCCTTGATAAGAGTATAAGTTTAATTATAATATAGCTATATAGAATAAATAACCACTATGATGTGATATTTCCACCAACACAAACCTTACATCATTTTCATAGTATGAGTCAGGCTAAAAAATAAATGGTTGCATTCATATTTCTTCAATGTCTAATACATACACATTTATATGGCTTATATTTTTGAAAAGCATCGATCCATAGGATCCGTAGTGGATTAATATCTCTGGTCATTAAATGATTTAGTACAATTTCCATCTCCCACGCCACCATTACCAAACCACATCAACTAGCTCAATAAAAGAATGATACACCACTCCAATCACAAATGGACATAGTGTCATTTGTCTCTAAGGTAGTGTGTGAGTCAGCAGAACTACAGTCACTGTCTACTATGGAAATCGATGCCATTTATGATCATCGATCCCTCCGTTGGTACCGTCAAAGCCATGATGTTGGCTATATCTCCTGACAGGTTAAACCCCATCTTATTTTGTTTCATCCTAGAACCTCATTAAGGAAAGTTTTAGGAACAACTCTCATTTTCCTTGAATGAGAGAAATCGAGTCTCTTAGTATGGAATGGTATCACCTGGTAAGTACTCAGTTTCCTCTAATTTTTTTTGCTGTCATTGGGAAAACCACCGCATATTTTGTGTTATTCACATTATTACTCATTCTGATGTTGTATATATATTTTGTTATTGCGGGAAGGAGTTCTTGGGTCTGGTGACGATTCAATTAAGAAGGAAACATTATAAGTTTAGCACACAATCTCCATTGTTGAGATAAGTGGTCCAATACTATTAATTATATATGTAACCTCAACAATATGTGATTGTACATTGTCAGTTGTCCTGCCGAGTTGTACGATTGTTTCTTGATTTTCTTGATTTGTTGAAGCTTATTTAGCTCAACTCTTTTCCGTTAAAGAATGGCTCTCTTCTCATTCTTGTTTCCAATTTATTCTTCTCTGTATTATGTTCTTTGCTTCTCATTTTTTCATGGTATCAGAGCTTAGGATGTAAGCCTCTTCACAGTGTGTGGAGAGCAGCCTGATCATAAGAAGAAGAGCGCACAACTTACATTGTCTCGCAGACAAGATCACGAGACGCAAGATTCTTCATAGAGCTTGGAGAGAAGTCTACCATTCGTAGTACGCTCAAAAGATCGTTAAACAAAACAAACAAAAGGAAGCATAGTTGCAGAAGGATGAAACAATTAAAGATTCATGAGCATTTAAAGAATTCATGAAATATTTTTGAAATTATTTCTTTAGGAGCAAGTTTCCAGAAGAAGCAAAGGAGAAGCTACTTTAGACGTAAGATTGGACGCGAGAACAGATATGAGCCTTTAATTAAGCTCAAAAACGACAAGCATGTAGATAAGGAAAAAAAAATTCAGTCGTAAGATCTGAGCAAGAGCAAGATCAGTGTGATGTCCCCAAAAAAAAATTAATAAAATAATTCTTAACTACTCGAAATTCTTTCCGTTTTTAGTAAATTCGAATTGGATTTTTTTTTCCATTTATGGCAATTCCAAATTTCCAATTTGATGATTGTAATTAATGATTATGACTTTGGGCAGAAAATTGATTTGACCCAATTGACTATTTGACTATGACACTTGTATGAAAACATAATATTTTATATTTATTGCGAGAGGACAAATGGAACAGCCATGTTAAATTTAGTTGGTCATGACTCCATGAGTGGGGAACACATTGGAATTAACTTTGGGCTGATTGTTACAAGTGGCAAATCAGTGATTTGGCCATTGGCAGCCCCTGAAAATCAAGGATTTAGAAAGCTGTGAAAATTACCCATGGGAGGGAAAAGTCCTAGGCAAATTAATAAATAGCATATGTGAGGAGGCAGGATGCTGCCAAGTATGCTGGGAAGGAATACTATGGAGTTTATTCTCTGTTTTATTGCTATTATGAACACTATTGTGTGAGTGTGAGGCAAGGGAGATACTACTGGAATTGAAGGACATTAGTGGAGAGGAAATTCTAATTCTCCCTCATGGACTCATGGTCAGGCTAGGGGGTGAATCGGGCAAGTAGATTGGCTGCCCTATTCTAAGGTTGGGAGGAACGTGTCTATTCCCTTTGTCTTTCCACAATTTGACTCAGATATGTAACTCTACCTTATATTAGTCAAATGTCATGTGTCCAATCTAGTTGCTTCTATGTATAAATTCTGGTTGATGGATGTGATGGAAAGATCTATTATTTTATTTCATAATCATTGGCTGGAAATGGACTCATTATTTAGATTTGATGCCGAATAGTTACTAAGATATTGGAATGTACCAAACAATAAAAAAAAAACGAATTCTGTAGTAGTTATTGATTTCATAATAGATTACAGACTACAGTTAACCTCTTAGTTATGYTAAGTAAAGGGAAAAGTTTAAAATTGTTTGCATGAATACTTGAAGCCACGCGCACCAATAGCTGTGGTAGATTTCATCCTCCTACAAGCTATTTACAATATACAATGAGCCTCCCCTAATGAGAATACCAATCCCGTTTTTCTTCAAAGGTGAATATACTCCTTAATACGGGGATATTAAGCGATATGCATATTGAACTGTGTAAATATATCATGAGCATATAGGTATAAATATATTGATCATTCTAGATGATATAATATGACGCTGGAATAGACTGACCTATTAAGGTATTCAAAAATATTAGACAGATATACATATGAACATGCACACAGGAATATAATTCAGAAAACTGATCCAAACCCCATTGTAGAAAACGAAACATATGTACAACAACATGGTAGTGTGGGTACTTTAGTAATGACCCTCTGGTTTAGAGGCGTATATACAACATAACCTCTGTTTTAGGTTTAGAGGCACATCTACAGTAAAACTACTGTCGTAGGTACAATGCTACATGACATCTATCATAAAGGAGTAAGGAAGCACTTGAAAGGAGAATAATTTCTGGAAATCTCGATCCCTTTTAACCTTAGATAGTAAACTTTTCTTTTCCTGTCGATTTTATATAAGAAACCCCAAAAGAATATGGACGGAGTCCCACGGACTTAAACTACACGAAACCATTACTTACAACCGACTCTTAAATCAAAATCGTAAAAGGTGGAATAAGACTCAGGTCCTACTCCTACCAAACGACTAGTGCTATAAGAAGAATGCAAGTGCACAAGCTTATAACAAAATCTGAAAGTCATAACCCAAGCTCGGTGAAAGCAAAACCCCTATGCACAGATGTTTTATACTAGTTTTTCGGTAGTACTCCATTATTAGTCGAATCTGTTTGAGAAGAGACCGTGTACGCAATAATGAGATTTAATTTCTGGAACATAACTAGAAATTTCAAGTATGTAATAACAAAAAATTTGCATAAATACAAAGGAAAACATTTGAAAAGTGACATACGAAATCCTTTTCACACAGGAAATAATACTCAAGGCATAAATATCAAAATGTTAAATAGTAAGATTGTCTGTCTATCACAAGTCCAACCAGGCGCGAGCTTGGATTAAATTATCCTCACACCAGAATGTTTATATACAAAAATCAGGGGTGTACCCCGTATCAATAGAATAAAGAACTTGGAAAAAATAACTTCAACATTAAGGATGAGACAAAGGCTTGACCATCATTGCTTATAAACTCGTAATAGACGGAAGGGCATTGTATTCAAACCCAAATACCTCTTGAAGGAGTGAGAAGGGCGTCCCCATGCTTCGGCGTGACCTCACCTACACAAAATGATGTGAAACATTACGATGTATTTAATAGGAAAAGAATGATGATTTAATTACAGAACAGAACTTAGAAAAAATGTTCGATGAATACTTAACTGAAAGGGTGCTCTTGCCGACTGTCATTGCGCTGTCCCGTGCGCCTCCCAGACCGAGAAGGGAGGAGGAGTTTGTGTCACCCTGATAGGTACCCTCGCACATTAAGGGGCCCATCATTAGCAAAGGATACCAGTCTCAATCAAAACACTACGGGAAAATAATTTGCGTATAATGACCATAAAATGATATTAAACATAAAATTAATATGAATTTTCAAATACGAACAGGAAGGATTAAACGACCTCGGCCATGATAATGTCGCTACAATCATTATATGGCACTAGTGAAGTTAACACAGAAACCCTCTCAGGTTCAACAGTAGGTCGACAGGTCTGTTACACACCCGAGTAAGGGAAGACTAGACTTGACACTCACCAAAGAAAAATGAATGGGAACCAGGACTTTACCGAAAGTTCAAACAAGAAAATATAGCATATTCTGAATGCACTCTTTTAATAGACAATCATAGTAAGTCCCTCCAAGGAAGGAGGATAACTCGGCCGACAGAAAGACTAGTATAGAGGAGGGGTTAAACCGTGAAGAACTAAACATGGCCAAGGTATCACCTACCCTTTCACACAGACTTCAAAGATTACTACCGAAAGACAGACCGAGATCAGGAGCAAGAAGAGTCCTACCAAACAATATAAAGGAAAAAGAGATTGTTGAGGGTAAACTTACCTCACGCAGAGCTACTGTCGAGAAGTTCCACCGAGGTCTTCGCCCATCCGGAACAGGGGCAGAATCCTAAAATTTTATCCACAAGGCTAAAGCCAACAAAAGAATGGTCTGAGACGTTCTCATCTCCTTCAATAAACCAAAAATTGGAATGCAAATGAAAATGGACTGAGACGGTGTTTCCTTCCACACGAAACCAAAACCAGAGTGAATGCGAAACTGTGGGAGTAACCTTTTGCAAGGAGTAAAGGGGATGGGGTCTCGTACCTGGGCCATGTGATTATAGGGTATGTGTCTACTTGTAATTAGGGCATGCCAGTCGAGCTCTGATCACACAAACATTTTTCCAGACGGTTTAAATGTTGCAAATAGGCCTTTAAGGCACGAGGGTTCCAGCCTGTATCGGTGGTTCAGAGTATTAATGGCGAGGTAACCGGATGNGCAAATGAAAATGGACTGAGACGGTGTTTCCTTCCACACGAAACCAAAACCAGAGTGAATGCGAAACTGTGGGAGTAACCTTTTGCAAGGAGTAAAGGGGATGGGGTCTCGTACCTGGGCCATGTGATTATAGGGTATGTGTCGACTTGTAATTAGGGCATGCCAGTCGAGCTCTGATCACACAAACATTTTTCCAGACGGTTTAAATGTTGCAAATAGGCCTTTAAGGCACGAGGGTTCCAGCCTGTATCGGTGGTTCAGAGTATTAATGGCGAGGTAACCGGATGGTTGATTTGCTACAACGATTATGTTAAACCCATCTACCTTGGCATTAACCACCCCAGGCGAATATCCCTTATCGTTACCTAACGAGTAAGTTGTGTGAACGCGATTATAACCATAACTTCACAAGTTAACCTCTGCGTATTTTATTTCCAAGGTGCAAGTTTAATGTTCGAATTGGTTTGAAAACCAATTAAACTTTTGTCTCCGAATAATGTTAACCTCCTCATATATCCTTTATAGATATCGGATTTGGCATCATAATGCCATACCTTGTTTAACACTTGCATTAGTATGAAAGAGACTCAAGGAAGTTGCATCTCCTTAATATAAGGTGGCTTTGGAAAAACGAAAGCAATAGATAACAATAAGTTGCATCTCCTTAATATAAGGTGGCTTTGGAAAAATGAAAGCAATAGATAACAATAAGTTGCATCTCCTTAATATAAGGTGGCTTTGGAAAAACGAAAGCAATAGATAACAATAAGTTGTAATGAAATATGATATCCCTAGCTAACAGCTTATGATCACATGTAATCTCACTGCTGAAACAAGAGCTGTGACTTTATATTAATTTAGGATAAGAGGAGTAAAGGGCAATAAGACTGTTGTACATGTACCCAAGAAAAAAAAAATTATGTGAATTTTGAGGTTCATTACATATGGTATCAGAGAAAAAAGGTCACAATACTGGACCTGAACAGGGCCACAATAGTTGTTGAGTATATATATATTCCGATTTTTGTAAAATTAATAAAGTTCGTATGGTTACAAATATAAAGTTGTTTCTGTTTTGTGTGCAATATGGCAGCTCATGAAGACAGAGAAGTCAGAATGGGAGAAAACCCGCAGCAAGGACCCCGTGGAGATCCAAGATAGAACAATGACATAAGTTCACCCACAGAAGTATTAGAAACAATGAGGAACCTTATTGTTGAATTACAAATTTTCAAAGCGGACAATGAAAAATTAAAAACGGCACAACAGGAGCAACAAGAGATAAATGAAGTCCTACTACGCAGTATAGTTACCAAGAAAATCCCAAAGGACGATAATCATGAGGAAGAAGTCAACAAAAGGGCCTCCAAGAACTCAGGGCTAGAAACTGAAAAAAGGATATAGTTTTTCAGAAGGAACACCCTCAGCTGAAGAGAAAACTAAATCCGACCGAAAAATAAAACAAGTAGACCACCTCGAAGGAGAATTTAAAAAAATTAAACTAGCTACCCTTGATGGAGAATCCAAGACGGGAGAGGAGGCTGAAGCATGGCTATTGGACATACAAAAATACTTCTAGATATACAACTATTCCAACAACATGAAGGTCAGAATGGCCATCTAAAATCTGAAAGGGAAGGCCAACATTTGGTGGCAGGACCTGAAATTGGCCAACGGCTTAAAGGAAAAATAGTTGGAATGGTCTGACTTTAAAAAGTATTTCAAAAAACAATACCTTTCAGAAAGTTACTATGAAAGGAAGACAAAAGAGTTCTACGAGTTATGACTTGGACAGATCACAATGGAGGACCTTATAAATAAATTTTTGGAGTTGTTAAGGTTCGTACCGTACATCCATGAGGATAAAGTGAAAATTCAGCAATTTCTAAGTTGTCTACCACAGTCCTACAAGGACAGAATTGAGTTTGACAACCCCAAATATTTGAGAGAAGTATTCAGGAAGGCACGAATGTGCTACGCTCAGTATAAACAGTGGGTAGATCTTCCCAAAACATGGAAGTATAAGAAACAAGAGCGAATGAACCAGCGGAAGAAGGGGTACCAGCCAGCTCCTTATTGGAATATACCAAAAGGTTTTCTGAGAAAGGATTTTCACTCCAACCATCCAAATACGCAAGGCAGTGGTAAACCAGTAAATATGGGAATAAACAAGTTTGGAGACAACCCCCACGAGCCATTAAAGTGTTGGGAATGTGGAGAACCTCATCCAAGGAGGAATTTTTTGCGTTTGAGTTCAACAAACATAACTGTTGTTCATAATCTGCAGGAAGCCTCGACAATGGGAGATGTGGGCATAAGCCTACATCGGATAAATGTAGCCATAGATGGTCGACAAGCTGACCACCAATCCTCGGTGGTGGAAATTGAAGGTAAAACCAATGACACTCGAATCTTTGTTTTAATTGACCATGGAGCTACGTTAAGTTATATTACACCTAATGTGGCAAAGGCAAACAAACTTAAGAAACTGAAGCATGCAAAATCTTGGCTTGTACAATTAGCTACTGGTACTAAAAGGAAGGTAGTTGAGTTTGTTCCAAATTTTGAGTTCAGCTTAGACGGTCAAAATATAAAGACTCATCTTAACATCCTACCATTAGGATCTTACGATATGATTATAGGGATGGATTGGTTGGAACAACACAAAGAAGTATTGGACTGTTATACAAAAATACTTAGATATAAGGACAATTTTGGCACTGTTAGAACAACCCAAGGTATACCGAAACCAGTATCAGTCAGACAAGTTTCAACAATGCAACTCAAGAAATGTATAAGGAAGGGATGTCAAATTTATGCCATCTAGGTAACGAATCTTCTAGGAAAAGAGGATAAGCCAAAATTAGAAGACTTTGTTGTCCTACAAGAGTTCAGAGACATGTTTGTGGTTGAGATACCAGAATTACCCCCTAAAAGGGAAATAGACTTCTCCATAGACCTGTTACCCGGTTCTGCCCCTATATCAAAGGCACCTTACCAGATGAGTCTACCAGAATTGACAGAACTAAAAATACAATTACAGGGATTGTTGGACAAAGAGTACATCATACTGAGTGTCTCACTGTGGGGAGCACCAATCCTCTTTGTGAAAAAGAAGGAAAGTACTCTAAGATTATGTATCGATTATAGACAACTGAACAAAATGATTATCAAGAATAAATACCCCTTACCCAGGATAAATGATTTGTTCGATCAAGTAGGGGGGGCCAAGATCTTTTCAAAATTGGATTTACGATATGGTTATCATCAAGCTCGGATAAAATACGAGGACATAAACAAAACAACATGTCAGACAAGATATGGACACTACGAGTTTGTAGTCATACCTTTCAGACTCACTAACGCCCCAACCACGTTTATGTACCTAATGAATAGTATTTTAAGTGAGTACTTGGACAAGTTCATGGTAGTATTCATTGACGATATCCTAGTCTATTCAAATACGGAGGAGGAACATCAGGAACACTTAAGAATAGTGTTGTAAATGTTAAGGAAGCACAAGTTGTACACCAATTTTGACAAGTGTGACTTCTATCAGAGAGAAATACAATATCTTGGACATGTAATTTCAATAGAAGGCATTGTCGTAGACCCGGAAAAGACGAAATCCATTAGTGAATGGCCAGTGCCTAAAGATGTAGCAGATATACGGTCATTCATGGGAATCACTGGATATTACCATAGGTTTATAGAAGGGTTTTCCAAGATAGCCTACCCTATCACATCATTACAAAAGAAAGGGACAAAGTTTAACTGGTCAGAGAAATGTCAAGACAGCTTTAGAAGACTAAAAGAGTTATTGACGACAACACCCATCTTGAAAGTAGAAGATCCATATAAAGACTTCACCATATGTGTTGATGTGAGTAAAGAAGGACTAGGTGGTGTCCTAACTCAGGAAGGACACATTATTTGTTATGAGTCCCGAAAATTGAAGGAACACAAGCAAAATTATGTCACTCACGACTTAGAATTAGCAGCAGTAATACATGGCTTAAAGATGTGGTGACACTACATAATGGGCAGAAGATTCCTATTACTAACGGACAATAGCGGGGTGAAATATTTGTTTAACCAACCAAATCTTAATGAAAGGAAAGCAAGGTAGTTAGCCTTCCTGAGAGAATTCGACTTCGAGGTCAGACATATCAAGGGAAAGGAAAATAAAGTAGTGGATTCTTTAAGTAGAAGAGTCCATGGGTTATTTGAGATAAATGTTAGCTGGGCAGAAAGTGGTCTGGAAGGAAGAATAAGAACAGCAGGCATTAATGATGAAAACTATATGAAAATAATGATAGAAGTACCGAACAATACCGCGAACTCAGAAAAACCAGATCTAAGTATCGATGAGAAGGGACTTCTACAATTTAAAAGAAGGCTTTACATACCAGATTCAACAGATTTAAAATTAACAATCTTGGACGAAGTGCATAAGAAACCATATTCTGGCTACCCAGGTTACCAGAAGACAATAACAACACTTAGGAAACTATTTTATTGGCCTAATATGAAGGGAGAAACAGCAGAATACTTGGCTAGGTGCCAGGATTGTCAGCAGGTTAAGGCCGAACATCAACATCCAGCTGGCCTATTACAACCATTACCCGTACCAGAATGGAAGTGGGAGACCATATCACTAGATTTTATAACAAGTTTGCCCAAAACTCAGAAACAGAACGATTCTATTATGGTGGTAATCGATAAACTCAGTAAGTTTGCACAATTTATTCCTATAAAGTCTACTTTTAAATCTATAAACATTGCTAAAATATTCATGAAATAAATTTTTAGACTGCATGGTATTCCTAAATTGGTGATTTCAGATAGAGATGTAAAATTCACATTTTCCCTTTGGAAGGAATTGTTTGTAGGGCTAAACACTAACTTGAATTTCACTACGATTCATCACCCACAAACAGATGGACAGACCGAAAGGACAAACCAAATCGTGGAGGATATGCTCTGCATGTACGTAAGAACAGAACCAAACAAGTGGGAAGACTATCTACACTTGGTAGAATTTGCATACAATAATCGATACGAGACTTCGGCTAAATTGAGCCCTTTCGAAATATTGTATGACAGAAAATGTACGACTCCAATTAGCTGGGATAATGCGGTTGACAGACTCATGGAAGGACGTGATATGCTCCAAGAAATGGAAAACACAGTAAGGAATGTATAACATAATTTGAAAGAAGCACAGGATAGACAAAAAAGCTATGCAGATCAGAAAAGAAGACAGTTGGAACTTCAAGTGGGAGACCATGTTTATTTAAAAGTCAAATCTCGAAGGAGTTCGTTAAAGTTAGGAAACTGTGCCAAGATGGTACCCAGGTTTTGTGGGTCCTTCGAGATACTAGCTTGAATTGGACCCGTAGCATACCAATTTGCACTCCCAGCTAATCTGAAAATTCATAACGTTTTTCATATTTCCTTGTTGAAAAAGTACATCCATGACCCTATTCATATGATTGATTGGAACTTGGTGCAGGTGGAACCCGAAGGCGAGTTCCAGGTGGAACCCCTGCGCATTCTGGACCGGAGAGAAATAGCACTTAGGAACAGAGTCGCCGCTCAGGTAAAGGTGCAATGGAAGCACTTTAGTCCTGAGGAGGCCACTTGGAAGTTGGAGGGAGATTTGCAGAAATCTCATCCACTCATGTTCTAGCAAAGGAATGAACACTGAGGACAGTGTTTTACTGAAGGGGGAAAGGATGTGATGTCCCAAAAAAAAAAAATAATAAAATAATTCTTAACTACTGGAAATTCTTTTCGTTTTTAGTAAATTTGAATTGGAATTTTTTTGCCATTTATGGAAATTCTAAATTTCACATTTGATTATTGTAATTAATGATTATGACTGTTGGGCAGAAACTTAATTTGACCCAACTGACTATTTGACTATGACACTTGTATGAAAACAGAATATTTTATATTTATTGCAGGAGGACAAATGGAATAGTCATGTTAAATTTAGCTGACCATGACTCCATGAGTGTGGAACACATTGGAATTAACTCTGGGCTGATTGTTACAAGTGGAAAATCAGTGATTTGGCCATTGGCAGCCTCTAAAAATCAGCGATTTAGAAAGCTGCAAAAATTACCCATGGGAGGGGAAAAGTCCTAGGCAAATTAATGAATAACATATGTGAGGAGGCAGGACATTGCCAAGTTATGAACACTACTGTGTGAGTGTGAGGCAAGGGAGATACTGTTGGAATTGAAGGACATTGCTGGAGAGGAAATTATAATTTTCCCTCATGGACTCATGGTCAGGCTAGGGGGTGAATTGGGCAAGTAGATTGGCTGCCCTATTCCACAGTTGGGCGGAACGTGGTTGTTCCCTTTGTCTTTCCACAGTTTGACTCATATATGTAACTCTACCTTATATTAGTCAAATGTCATGTGTTCAATCTGGTTGCTTCTATGTATAAATTCTGGTTGATGGTTGTGATGGAAAGATCTATTATTTTATTTCATAATCATTGGCTCGAAATGGACTCATTATTTAGATTCGATTCCTAATAGTTACTAAGATATTGGAATGTACCAAACAATAAAAAATAAAAATAAAAATTCTGTAGTAGTTATTGATTTCATAATAGATTACAGACTACAGTTAGCCTCTTAGTTCTGTTAAGTAAAGGGAAAAAATTTAAATTGTTTGCATGAATACTTGAAGCCACGTGCACCAATAACTCTGGCAGATTTCATCCTCCTACAAAATATTTGTAGTATACAATGAGCCTCCCCTAATGAGAATACCAATCCAGTTTTTTTTTCAAAGTTGAATATACTCCTTAATACAAGGATATTAAGCGATATGTATATCGAACTATGTAAATATGTCATGAGCATATAGGTATAAATGTATTGAGAATTCTATATGATATAATATGATGCTGGAATAGACTGACCTATTAAGGTATTCAAAAATACTAGACAGATATACATATAAACATCCACACAGGAATATAATTCAAAAAACTTATCCAAACCCCATTGCAGAAAATGGAACATATGTACAACAGCATGGTAGTGTGGGTACTTTAGTAATGACCCTTGTTTTTAGAGGCGTATCTATAGCATAACCTCTGTCATAGGTTTAGAGGCACATCTACAGTAAAACTATTGTCGTAGGTACAACGCTACATGACATCTATCATAAAGGTGTAAGGAAGCACCTGAAAGGAAAGTAAGCCCAAATCATTTCTAGAAATCCCGATCCCTTTTAACCTCAGATTGTAAAATTTTCTTTTCCTGTCGATTTTATACAAGAAACCCCAAAAGAATATGGACAGAGTCCCACAGACTTAAACTACACAAAACCATTACTTACAGTCGACTCTTCAATCAAAATCGTAAAAGGTGGAATAAGACTCAGGTCCTACTCCTACCAAATGACTAGTGCTATAACAAGAATGCAAGTGCACAAGTGTAAAACGAAATCTGAAAGTCATCACCCAAGCCCGGTGAAAGAAAAACCCCTATGCACAAATGTTTTATACTATTTTCGGTAATACTCCATTATTAGTCGAATCTGTTTGAGAAGAGACCATGTACGTAATAATGAGATTTATTTTCTGGAACATAACTAGATATTTCAAGTATGTAATAAAAAAACATTTGTGGAAATACCAAGGAAAACATTTGAAAAGTGACATACGAAATCCTTTTCACACAGGAAATAATACTCAAGGCATAAATATCAAAATGTTAAATAGTACGACTGTCTGTCTATCACAAGTCCAACCAGGCACGAGCTTGGCTTAAATTATCTTCGCACCAAAATGTTTATATAAAAATATTAGGGGCGTACCCCGTATCAACCGAATATAGAACTTGGAAAAAATAAATTCAACATTAAGGATGAGAAAAAGCGTTGACCATCGTTGCTTATAAACTTGTAATAGACGGAAGGGCACTATATTGAAACCTGAATACCTCTTGAAGTAGTGAGAAGGGCATCCCCATGCTTCGGCGTGACCGCACCTACACAAAATGATGCAGAGCATTACAATGTATTCAAGAGGAAAAGAATGATGATTTAATTAGAGAACATAATTTAGACAAAATGTTCGATGAATACTGAACTGAAAGGGTTCTCTTGCTGACTTCCATCGCGTTGTCCCGTGCGCCTCCCAGACCGAGAAGGGAGGAGGAGTATGTGTCACCCTGATGGGTACCCTCACACATTAAGGGGCCCATCATTAGCAAAGGATACCAGTCTCAATCAAAACACTACAGAAAATTTGTTTGCGTATAATGACCATAAAATGATATTAAACATAAAATTAATATGACTTTTCAAATACGAACAGGAAGGATTAAATGACCCCGTCCATGAGAACTCCGCTACAATCATTATATGGCACTAGTGAAGTTAACACAGAAACCCTCTGAATTTCAATAGTAGGCCGACAGGTCTGTTACACACCCGAGTAAGGGAAGACCAGACTTGACACTCACCAAAGAAAAATGACTGGGAACTGGGACTTTATAGAAATTTCAAACAAGAAAATATAGCATATTTTGGATGCACTCTTTTAACAGACAATCGCAGTAAGTTCCTCCAAGGAAGGAGAATAACTTGACCGACAGAAAGACTAGTACAAAGGAGGGGTTAAACCATGAAGAACTAAACCTGGCCAGGGTATCACCTACCCTTTCACACTGACTTCAAAGATTACTACCGAAATACAAACCGAAATCAGGAGCTAGCAAAATCCTACCAAACAAGATAAAGGAAAAAGAGATAGTCGAGGGTAAAATTACCCCGTGCAGAGCTGTTGTCGAGAAGTTCCACCAAGGTCTTCACCCATCCGGAACAAGGGATAAATCCTAAAATTTTATCTACGAGGCTAAATCCAACCAAAGAATGGTCTGAGATGTTCTCATCTCCTTCACTAAACCAAAAACTGGAATGCAAACGAAAATGGACTGAGACGGTGTTTCCTTTCGCACGAAACCAAAACCAAAATGAATGTGAAACTACGGGAGTAACCTTTCGCAAGGAGTAAAGGGGATGGGGTATCATACCTAGGCCATGTGATTATAGGGTATGTGTCGAATTGTCATTAGGGCACGCCAGTCGAGCTTTGATCATACAGACATTTTTTTAGGTGCTTTAAATTTTGCAAGTAGGCCTTTAAGGCATGAGGGTTCCAGCCTGTATCGGTGGTTTAGAGTATTAATGGAAAGGTAACCAGATGGCTGAATTGCTACATTGATTATGTTAAACCCAACTACCTTGGAATTAGCCACCGAAGGTGAATATCCCTTATTGTTACCTAACGAGTAAGTTGTGTGAACGCGATTATAACCATAACTTCACAAGTTAACCTCTGCATATTTTATTTCCAAGGTGCAAGTTTAATGTTCGAATTGGTTTGAAAACCAATTAAACTTTTGTCTTCGAATAATGTTAACCTCCTCATAGATCCTTTATAGATATCGGATTTGGCATCATAAGGCCATACCTTGTTTAACCCTTGCATTAGTATGAAAGAGACTCAAGGAAGTTGCATCTCCTTAATATAAGGTGGCTTTGGAAAAACGAAAGCAATAGATAACAATATGTTTCATCTCCTTAATATAAGGTGGCTTTTGAAAAACGAAAGTAATAGATAACAATAAGTTGTAATGAAATATGATATCCCTAGCTAAGAGCTTATGATCACATGTAATCTCACTACCGAAACAAGAGGCAACAACTTTATATTAATTTAGGATAAAAGGAGTAAAGGGCAATAAGACTCTTGTACATGTACCCAAGTTTTTTTTTTTTATGTGAATTTTGAGATTCATTACAATCAGCCATTAGATCAAGAAAATATTAAGTCACAAACCTCATATCTCATTAGAGAGAGATTAATGATAGGGAGGCATTGCGGGAATCGGGAAAAAAATTAAATTTTGAGCAGGTTGTGAGATCATAATCGCTCAGTATCATTTATCTTGCTAGATCAAACAAGCATCTTCACATGGCATAGATCGGGAAGAAAATTAAAGCATGAACAAGTTGTGAGCCTGGAATCTCTCTAGATTGTTGATCTTGCTAGATCAATAGATTAACAGTGGATATCGATCCCACTACAAACGAGAATCTTCACTTTGCGTAAATTAGGAAGGAAATTAAAGAGTGAGCGAGTTGAGTTTCTGCAATGACTCATTGTCTTTGATCTTCAAGAAGGGAACACATGTCTGACAATCCCCGTATTCGACAATCTCGTAGTCCAGGAGGAAGCAAGAAGAAGTTGAGTGAGTAAAGGACTCCCAAAGGCCTGAAGCTCTAAAGAGCCGGAGTAGATCTATACTGTTGATCGAAGTGGACATGTGGCAAGAGATCCTACACTCCGACAGATAACCACTTCAGAATAAATATGGATGCGATAAGCAAGAACTCCTGAAGCTTGAAATTCATCTAGAATTTCCATAAACGAGGACATGCGGTTCCATATCTCTCACTTCGGAGACTTAACACTCTACAAATTTTTGTAGAGTGAAGCACTAGAGAAAGAACTACCCGAAGTCCCGAAATAAATCTGAGCCATTGAAGGCTGAGGACACGTCGGCATATATGACACTCTGGAAAGTTAACAGTTCAGATTTTTGTGGTGTTTTGCATCTCAGAACGCCTAAAGCCCGAGATTCTAAAGTAAATCTTAGTCATCCAAATCAAGAGGCCACGTGCAGGCACATCTCTAAATTAAAAAATACAACACTTCAGAGGTTTACATGAGCAAGTAGACAAAAAATCTTGAAGCCCGATCTCCCAAAGTAAATCAGAGTCATAGATCTCCATGGGTCACTGTGACCATCGATCTCTTCCCCCTATTTGGAGTTTCACAAGTTCGCAGTATTGCAAGGTAATAAAGGAATATCTCTTGAAGCCCTCAAGGCACGAAGGCATGAATTCCCGAAGTAATTGTGGATTGTTGATCCCAAATCAATGAGGATCATTGATCTTTGCAGCGATTTGGTTATTCGGTCATTTTTCTATTCAGATAAAATGATACCTTCATCGTCGAAACCCCCAAAGCTCAAAGGCCTGAAGCGCCTAGTTTTCAACCCTTGATCCCATGATAAGTTGAACTACAAATTGTTTTGGCTCTCGAGTAAACTCAAAAATCCCAATTCCTCCAAAGAAGGGGCTACAGTTTTTAAAGAATAGAGATGAGATCTCTAACTTTGAAGATCTTATTCTTAGATACTCTGATCCATCCAGATCGAAGCTAAAGAAGTGGTCTAACCTGTTCATTTTGGCCCAAAGTCAAACACACGATTTCAGAGACCTAGTTTTTTGCGCTGGAAACAGGAAGAGAACCTATCTGTTTGCATCAAGCAGTATCATTGTGACTAGATAGAATAGTCGATCCAAAAGTGTGATCAAATTGGTGAATAAACAACCAAGAAACATTGTCATGGGTTAGAAAAGATGACTTAGGAAGTCTAGAAGAGATCTCAGATAGATATGGAAAGAGAACAAAAAACAAATGCGAGTGTATTTTGCAAAGATAAATGAAGAGGTTTCAGTTGTACTTGAGGATCTCACACAAGAAGTAGATGAGAGGAAAATTGATGATATTTGGAGCAACATGAGCATGAATCTACCATTACTGCCACAGTATAATGGTAATAATTTTGAATTTTGGTCTGTTAGAATGAATACCTATTTGTGTCTTGTACACTGTTATCATAATCTACATGATCAAGAAAATGATGCATTAGCATTGAATATCATCCAACAATCCTTGGATAACAGTATGTTGTACAAGCTTGCAGCAACAACATCTTTGAAAGAAGTTTGGAGTATTCTAGAAGCGGAGTAGATTGAAAGAGGGAGAAACAATTTATCGAATGTTTCCACTCTGGAAGGACCATGTGTTTCTAAAGAAGAGATACCATAGAAACAAAATGAAGGAGCATATGTGTCTGAAGAAGAGCTACCGGAGGAACATAATGAAGGAGCATTTGTGTTTGAAGCAAAGCTACTAGAGAAAGAGATAAAAGGTGCATCTGTGTGTGAAGAAGAGCATAGAAAATTGTAGAAATTGATGGTGAAGCTATTAGTACAACAACCTGCATCTATGAAATAATTTGAGTAGTGTTTGTTGATGAAAACAAAGGATCAACATCAATGATGTTTGATGAACATTGTGCAAAAATTGGCCTCTTTGAAATAGAGGTATGAAATATTGAAATTGAAATTGATGATGATAATATGTCTTATGATGAGTGCCTTTAAATAATTGTAGAGAAGAAGAAAATTGATGAATTGATGTTTGTAGAAGGAAGCCTAGTTGGCATTCAAAACCAAGTGGATGATTTGGTGACTGTAAAAGAAGTTCTTGAAAGAAGGTTTGATGACAGAAGAATTCAAGCCACTACACTTATGACTTCCAATAAAGGAGTTGAAGAAGAAGATAATGTTGATGTAGATTTGAAATGGATTGAACAGTCAATCTATGATGATTATTATGGTGAGCAACCAAAAGGAGAATATGAAGACATGGATGAGAATTTCAATAAAGCCAAGTTTGAAACCATTTTAATGCAATGGAGTTTTCAAGAAATCATATTTTATTGTGAGTTAATGTGGAAGAAATTTGTTGACTGTGTATCCCAAGCTATGAAGGGCATTGATGATAGTTTGCAGTGGTGGCATCATCTCACTGTCAAAGACAAATTTGTTGCAGAAGAAGATCAAAGAAACAAGCATAAGCAACGTGATCAAATTCTGAATATGAAGTTACAATGACAAAGACAAAAGGAAAAGCACAGAGCGTTCAATATCAATGCCAAAATGAAAAAAATGACTTAGAACAATAGAGAGCTTGGAAGAAGAGAAAGAAGAAATCCAACTCAAGTGAATCATTGAAGTCTAGTTTTGTTGTTACGTATTGTAAGCCTAGCTGAGACATAGACCAGCAGGCATTATCATTTTTGAATTCTTTTTTGTTTGGAAAATCTATTTTTTATTTCCAATTACAACACTTAGGCATTATATCAATAACCTCAACAATATGTGACTGTACAGTGCTAGTTGTACTATTGTTTCTTGATTTTCTTGATTTTCTTAAGCTTATTTAGCTCAACTCTTTTCCCTTAATGAATGTCACTCTACTTATTCTTGTTTCCAATTTCGTCTTCTCTATATTATCTTCTTTTCTTCTCATTTTGTCAAAACTGTGACTGCTCATATGCATTTGGTGACAACTCACTACAAAGTTTTATTATTGTTTACCATACTCCTCACCGGTTTCCCTCGGCTCTAGCATAGGTATGATTCGTGTTTGAATTTACAATTTTAGGGAAAAGGATTTAATTCAAGACAACCATGGATGAGATTGAAACCCTACAAGGGTTTTCTGCCCAAATAATTCTAGGAACAGTATCGATAAGATAGCTTTGGGTAGGGTTTTACTTTGGTTTCCATTTATTCCCTAGTTTTTTTTTCGAAAAAACTAAATCGTGTCGCTTCCTTGTTAGAGGGTTTCGACTTGGCGGTTAAAGTTTAGCTTCCAACTTGAAAATAACTATTATGGAAATGATGGGTCGGTGGTAGGCTACACTTGCACCTTCAAGATTTTAATCCTCTAGAGGTAAACGATGTATTACCCTGGTCTCCACCACTCCGATTGTACCCATCATTTCTTTGAATGTCTTGATTATCTTACAGTGCATGGAGGTCGACCTTATAACCTGTAAATAATAAATTTAAGGTTTATTTTTTCACAAGACGTCGTTGAATTTGTTTATTGTTTCAGCCCTATATATCACGGTTTAATTTTGCAATAACTACTACTTCTATTTAGCGTCTTTTAAAGAGAAGTTACCCCTATGTCTTCATAAACATTTATGGATTCGATGATTATGTTATCTCTCATTTTCTGTTTGAGATATTTGTCAATATTTTTTTCTTTATGGATATTCTTCGAGTAAACTAGGGTATCTCTTTGATATTTCTCTTCTTTATATACTTTGGTGTTGGAAGAAATTGTCTATCTAATTTGATTCTGCAAATTCCATAAATTATATACATGTATACAGTTTCTACTACTACAAACACAATGATTATGTCTCCTTAAATAAAAAAATGAAATATTTAAATAGATATTGTCATTTGCTACTATCATCAATCTAATGTTTCCATTCAATTTTCAATGAAAATAAAAGAAGATATTTATTGTTACCTACTAATGTAAATAAGCATAAATAGCTCCTATATTCTCCTTGTATTTCACTCATATTAGAGTTTAATCTCTTAGAAAGGAAAATAATCACCACAATGGGGTTTGAATACCATATACAATGATTTTTTTTGTTTGTCTATTTCTCCCTAGTTTCAATAAAATAATGAGATAAGAATCCTTAAGCTTCTTTTGCAAATATTCATAGGAAATGTGTAACTAAACAACTCTAATTCTCTTATGTTTTTTTCTTTTCTTACATTAGCAGTAATATTATTGACAAATCCATGGTAAGAAAATATTAAGAATTAATAAAACTACAAAATCTTCTTTTATTATCAATAAATTCATCTTAGGAGAGTATCTAACTATTTTGTAAATGATTTATTCAACCAACTATGACTGTGATTATGAGAGCTAATAATTTCAAAACAAAAAAAAAGGTATACACACATATCTAAACTAAATGATTTATTGGGAAAAAATGAAGAGAGATTCCAAATCCTCCAAACCATATACCAAAGCATCCACTATGCACCTACTCCTGTCACACCAGTCAAATTACTGCCAAATTACCAAATTATTTATGCCATAGAAAAACTGAAAATGTCAATAACCATTTCCAAGTAATTTTCAGAACTTGATTCTTTCTCAGAACCACCAAGTTATAAAATTTGCACACTTACTAAAAAACAATGTCATCTTGGCCTAACTTCTTTCTAGCTTGTTTCCTAACTTCTCCCACTCTTGGGAGCATATTTACACTTGTCCTCATGGAAAACATTAACTTTTTCCCTAGTGTTTTTTATTCTTTTTTCACTTTTCACATGGAATAAAGAATTTATCTTATTACATTTGAGTTGTCTCATCAATTTTTTTCAAGCAATTTTTGAAATAAAAATAAAATAATGTTTACATAGATATTTCTCACTATCAAATATTTATGATGGTCAAAATGTTAATTATATTTTTTCCCAACATCATAATTCAATAATTACAATCTTTCAAAATTATTCAAATAATTAAATTGGAGGTATGTTATAGTTTCCCATGAGGACAAGTGTAAACCTACTCCCAAGAATTAGGGAGGAGGATAAACTGAAAAAGAAAAAGACATAGGCAATCTATTCTTCTTCTAGGGGTAGGAAAAGAGAAATACAAGTATGATGTAACTAGGACACTTTTGAGTACTTTCACAAAGATTTGACCTTGATGGTTCTAAGAAGATCAAGTTCTAGAAATTACTTCGAAAAAGTTATTGACATTTCTAGTTTCCTATGGAATAACTAATTTGGCTAGGGGTTGAAAGGAGAAAATCTACTCTCATCTATGGTTGGGAGAAGTTGGGCTCTCTTCTCAATTTGTCCCATCAATGTTTTGGTTCAGATAATTTTATTTTCTTTTATCAATTATTAATAAATAAAGTAAGGATTAATTAGTGTACTTCTTCAAATAAGAAAAATAATAAAAAAATAGTTTTCATTTAATCTTTCTACATATAAATATAAGTTGAGTATTTTCTTGATGAGATATTCAATTTCACAAATAAATAAATAAAATTCTTACACCAATGTAAGTAAATTTATGTCATTAAAAGAATGATGAAATTTTAAGTGAAGGTTACTAAAATATAACACTTTGTATATAAAATGAAAAGAAAATATACAATGGCTTTCAAGCATTTTATTCTTTTATTGAAATAGCGTTTATTCTACTTATCTCTATTTTCTTTAGAAATATTTGTGAGTGAGAATTCATTTTATATTATCTATATATACATGGATATATGAATCTTTTAACAACATTTTAGATACAAGAAACTAATGAAATATTTTAACCTTGCATTTATTTATTCACATAAATAATAATAGAAGAAATCCAAAAATAGAAACCCTAATGGGTTAATGTTAATTCATTCTAAACTTTACAAATATAAAAATATAAAAATATAAAAAAATTATAGAAGTGAAATATATTCTTATAGTAAAAATATTACATAGAGGAATGAAATAACACGGAATAATTGTTGTAATTTGCAAATGCGGAAACACAAATATAGCATAAGACAATCGATAAAAATGCAGACAAGAAACGCAACAATTTACGTGGTTCACCCAAGCGTTGGGCTACATCCACCAAGCATAGGTATGGGTTTTCTTATTATTCATATAAAGAAGATTACAGTAGCTCACTCACGCTCCTCTCATTACACCATTTCCTCAATTCCCCTTTATGCCTCTACGGGATTACATCAATAATGAACAAAATTAGATTAGTTACATAACTAATTCTAAACTTGTGCGTTCATACCAAATTGACAGATTTGGTTGAACAAACTACTACAAAAAAGGCTCCACTAAATCTCCTCATATCTACAAAATCTGAGAAATTTGTTGGCATATTCAACAATCTCCACCTTGACAGCAATCTCTTGCTTTTTTTCATCACCTTTTCTGCAAGCCAAGAGAAGCCAGGCACCATCGTAGAATCTCTAACAGTACTAGTCTTGTGAACATGTCTACGCAATTCTCTTTTGTATGCACTTTCTCAAGAGAGACTCCACCTTCATCGATGACCCGCCTTACAAAATGGTACTTGATAGGTATATGTTTTGTTTTACTGTGATAGGATGGATTCTTAGCCAAGTGAATAGCACTCTGGATGTCACAAAGTAACTTTACTTTGTCCTGCATCCTTCCAAATGTACCAAACAAAAATTTCAACAAAACTGCCTCTTTGCAAACATGTGAAGGAGCTACATATTTTTCTTTCTCTAGCCTTGACATCCAACTAATAGCTCCACTTGCAAGAGTAAAGACATACCCTGAAGTTGACCTTTTGTTGTCAAGATCACCTGCAAAACAATAATCAACATATCCACAAACTAATTCACGACCACTGTTATAGGTGATGCAATAATCACTTATGCCCCTTAGATACAGAAGCACCCATTTCACTACTACCCAATGCTCTTTAATTGGATTTTCCATATAACTGCTGACAACCCCAACTGCGTGTGAAATGTTTGACCTTGTACTAATCATCGCATACATTAGACTTCCTACTGCATTAGCATATGGTATTCCAAACATATATTCATTTTCTTCTTTTGTACTAGGACATAAACTTGAAGAAAGATTAAAATGGGAAGCTAAAGGGATTGAAACTCGTTTCACATCGTTCATACCAAACATCAAAAGTATCTTCTCAACATACTGTGACAACCAAAGCTTAGCATTCCTCCTGTCTCTGAATATCTCCATTCCCAAAATCTGCCTTTCTTCTCCTAGATCTTTCATATTGACCATCCTAGCCATTTGAGCCTTTAACCTATTGATCTCAATTATGATTTTCCTTGATAAAAGAATATCATGAACATATAATACTAAGATAATGAATATGCCATTATTCAATTTTTTATAGTAGACACAATGATCATACTCACTCCTTGTATAATTATGGCTCACCATGAAAGAATCAAACTTCTTGTACCATTGTCTTGGGGACTGCCGCAGACCATACATTGATTTCTTGATCCTACAAACAAATTTCTTGTTTCGATTCTGAATGAACCCTTCCAGTTGTTCCATGTAAATTTCTTCATCCAAATCTCCATGTCAGAAAGTAGTCTTAACATCTAGTTTCTCCAACTCCAAATCAAGCAATGCAACTAATGCTAACACAATTAGAATTGAAACAGTCTTTACAACTCGTGAAAAAATCTCAGGAAAGTCAATACCTTCTTTCTAAGAATATGCTTTCGCAACCAGCCTTTCCTTGTACCTTTCTGCCTTATCATCAACACCCTTCTTCAGCTTGTAGACCCACTTGCAACCTATAGTTTTCCTGTTTCTTGGAAGTTCTACCATGTCCCATGTAGCATTCCTCTCTAATTATTTCATTTCATCCTTCATCACTTATTTCCATTTATAGTTGTTTGAACCCTTTATAGCTTCCTGATAGCACAAAGGATCATCATCATTAGTACTTAAAGAAACTGATGAAACAAAATCATCATAACTTCTTGGAGGATTTATGACCTGTGTACACCTCCTTAGGGAAGTTTGTGTCTGATCCACAATCTGTTGATTGTCATCATCAACCATGTCTTCCTCTGTTGTACGAGATTCTTCATGAACATCTTCTGAAACGTGTTCATTTTCACCTTCATTAGTTTCATACTGAATTTGTTGATACTTTGGTGCTTCTTCATGTTTCATTTGAACATCTACATTTGATTTGATGAGAGATGATTCATCAAATATTACATCTCTATTAATGGTGATCTTGTGGGCAGTAGGATCCCACGCCCTGTACCCCTTAATACCATCGCCATATCCAACAAAGATAAGCCTTTTGATTTTGGATCTAATTTAGAACGGTGATGTTTTGGAATTAGAGCATAGGCATCACAACCAAAAACTTTAAGATTAGAATAATTACAAGGGTGACATGTCCATACCTCCTCAGGAATTTTTCATTATATTGTTGTTGATGGTGATCGATTCACCAGATAACAAGTTGTATTTACTACTTCTGCCCATAGTTCCTGCCACAATTTGGCGTTACTAAGCATACTCCTTGCTCTCTCTATAAGAGTCTTGTTCATGTGTTTAAATACTTCATTTTGATGAGGAGTATAGGAAGTGGTTTTATGCCTATCAATCCCAAATTCCTTGCAATAATTCTCAAACTCCATTGATGTAAATTCACCACCATTATTAGTTCTTAAACATTTAATGGATCTATGAGTGATCTTTTCCACTAAAGCTCTAAACTTCTTGAAAATTATAAATACATCAGCCTTACTCTTTAACATATAGATCCACACCTTCCTAGAGAAATCACCTATAAAAGTTACAAAAAATGATGATCCTCCATATGAAATAGTAGGGGATGGTCCCCAAACATCGGAATGGATATAATCAAGGATTCCTTCACTGGTGTCTCTTCTAGTTTTAAATCTCTGCCTATTCAGTTTTCCATAAATACAGTGCTGGCAGAAATCTAACTTTAAAGACTTTAGACTAGGAAGTAACTTGCGATAAGTTAATACCTTTAATCCTTGTTCTCTCATATGACCCAACCGTTGATGCCACAGTTGAACATAATCACTGTCGTTCTCAGATAGCGTTGTCGCATGATCTGATTTAGTCCTCCCTTCTAACAGAAACAGGTTACCAACCTTCTTTGATTTCATAACTAGTAGAATTACTCTATAGACCTTCATAACTCCACCTTGAACAATAGTCTTGTAACCTCATGTGTCTAAGACTCCCAAAGAGATTAGGTTCTTCCTAAGATCAAGTACATGCCTTACATCAGTTAATATTTTAACAGTTCCATCAAACATCTTAATTTGAATGCTACCAATTCCCACAAATTTAGATGAAATATCATTTTCCATGTAAACTACTTCATCATCTATAGACTGGTAAGTAATAAACCAGTGGCTATGAAGACACATGTGGTTTGAAGCACCAGAATCTAATAACCACTGTTGATCATGACGTGAACCAATACTAATTGATAAAACTTCAACAACCATACATGAACCTATTGATGAACCTGTTTTAATTGCATTTGCTTCCTTTGTCTCTTTTGGAGGTTCTTCTTTGGAGGTTTGTTGTCACTTCGAACGGTCCTTCTTCAGGTGTCCAGATTTTCCATTGAACCAACACTTAAGATTTCTCTTTCTACCCTTTAACTCTGACCGAGAGAGATCCCTCTGCCCATGTCCTCTTTCTGTAGGTCTACCTCTGATCACCATCCCCTCACGTGTAGAGGTTTCTAGATTGAATTTCTTCCTTGTTTCCTGAGATAGTAAAGCTCCAACACTATCATCAAACTCAATACTTAATGTTGAACTGAAACTAATAGAGGTAACAAAGTGATCCCATGATGTAGACAAATAACACAATAATGTAATTGCCTTATCTTCATATTCGAATTTCACTCCTAGTCAACTGAACTAAGAGAGTATTAAATGTATTCCAATTATCAGCTATCTTCGTACCTTCCTTCATGCGCAAACTGTACAATTGTTTTTTCAGGAAGATCTTGTTCATCAAGGATTTCGTCATGTACAGGCATTCCAACTTCGTCCACAAACATTTTGTTGTCTTCTTCAAGACAATATTGAACAAAACATCATCGGTCAAACATAGGCGTATGGCACTCAATGCTCTCGCATCCATATCATCCCAGTCTTCGTCTTTTATGGATGCAAGTTGTTTTGATTTTCCCAAAAGCGCATTCACCACGCCTTGTTGCATGAGCAGATCGTGCATCTTAACCTTCCACATCTCAAAATTGTTCTTGCATTGAACTTTTCAATTTCAAACTTAGCACTCTGCATCTTTTTCATTAGAGGAAACATAAAAACAAACACCGCTGCTTGTAATAACCAAGGCCCTTTAAAAAAATATGTGGAGAAATAATGACTTAATCTTAACAAGGTTTTATAAAAGATTTAATACAAAACCTCTTTAACCCCACCTTTTATTAAAAGAAATTTAAAATTCACTTTTAAAAAAAAAATTAATAAAATTCACCCTAACTTATTCCTCCACCCTTTTCATATTATATTTATATCCAAATATAATAAACCTTTAACATCCTCCATCCTCCAAGTGACTTGACACATTTTATTTTATTTTTTTTAATTAGAAAAAAAAAACACTCCTCCACTTTTACATATTATATTTTAATTCTAAAATATAAAAAAACCTTTAACACTTTCTTTACATATTATATTTTAATTCTAAAATATAATAAAACCTTAAACACTTCCATGTAAAAGTATACATTTAATTTTTTTTGAGAAGAATAATCATAGGAGGGTTTGATAAAGGAGGTCGGCGCTCCCTTTTAGAATTAAAAAATTAAAAATAAAATTTTATATATATATAGACTAGATAGACGGGAGCCGAAGTAAAACTAAGGAAAAATCGTAAGGCCACTACCACGGTCGGCGCTCCCTTTGGTAGGTAAGGTGAGCGTTGGCTCCTCCTAAAATTTCTGATCGGCGTTCCCCCTAGACCTGTTGCCCAGCACTAATGATCCTTTCGCAATGGTAGCCAAGCATTGATGTTAAAGTCCGCGTTGCCTCGCAAAATATGGCACTGTTGGACACCCTATCAGTGTTTCTGGTTTTTAGCGATTTCGTTTTTCGTTTTTAGCGACTTCCAACTCTGCTCTCATACTAATTATTGTTGTAATTTGCAAATGTGAAAATACAACTATCACATAAGATAATAAAAAAAAAATGTAGATAAGAAACACAACAATTTAAGTGGTTCACCTAAATGTTGGGCTAAGTTCATCAAGCATAGGTATCAGTTGTTTTATTATTCAGATCAAAGAGATTACAGCAGTTCACTCAAGTTCCTCTTATTACACCATTTTCTCAATTCCCCTTTATGCCTCTAAAAACTTACATCAATAATGAACAAAATTAAATTAGTTACATAACTAATTTTAAACTTGTGGGTTCATACCAAAGTGGTAAATTTGGTTGAGCAAACTACTAAAAAAAAACTCCACTAAATCTTCTCATATCTACCAAATCTGAAAAATTCATTGACATATTCAACAATAATGTTTAAACATATTATAACTCTGTCCAAAAGTAGTGAAATGAATGCAAATTATATTATTATCTTTTAAAAAAAATATTTCATTAAAATAGACCTGGAGGGTAGTGGGTTTCAACCCAAAAAAAAAAGAAATAAAATAACTTACATAAAATACCCCAACTTATAAATAAAATAATGTCGAAATATATAAATGCTATTAAAGTTGTGCCGACCTGGAGAGTAGTGGGTTTCAACCCAAAAATAAAGAGGAGCAAAATAACTTACATAAAATACCCCAACTTATAAATAAAACACTGTCTAAATATTTAAATGCTATTAAAGTTGTGACGCGATGGAAGAGACGCCGACCACAAAAAGTCGAGTTTAATAATTTACATAAATATAAAATTAAATGTACAGTTGTATAGGGAACGAAGGACAATGGAAAATAGGAATACGAGACTTAAGAGAAATTCATTCGCAAAAGGGACGTAAGGCTTAACGTAACTCCCTTTACATGAGAATGCACACAACAAACAATATTTTCAATGTCGAATGATAATTAGTTTGTGGTCACAGAGATATAAAGAAATAAATACACGCTTTAACTATGAACCTATTCTCTTAAAGTCGAGGCAACAAGATCTTGAGGTTACTTTTTACCTTCAGTGTTTTTTTCAGCATTTTCGTTTTTATAACGAGGGTTCTTATTTTAATTATAATTAAATTTCTCACTGCATAAAAGAAAAGAAATCATGTTATTCGATTTAAATTTATGGTTTTTTAAAAAGAAACACATGTTCTTAACCATTAGATCTGTTAGAAACGATGACAACAAAACTCATCTGTGAATAGGATTCTAGATCCTATAAACCAGGATTGGTTGTAACCAATGCACCTAAGTTAAACTA
>SNQJ01S0061766.1:0-10176 GCA_010110895.2 Picea sitchensis | reverse complement strand
GTATCTTCTCTATAAATCCTACATATACCCCTCTCTCCTAAATTTACCTCTCTCTCTACCCCCCTATTTGTCTTTCTCTCTGTCCCTCTCACACCCTCACACACTCTCCCTCTCTAGCACCCTTCTATGCCTTCCTCTTTGTCCCTACAACACTCTCACACACATTTTTATAGACACCTTCTATTCCTTCCTCTCTCCCTCCAAAACTCTCACACAAACTCTCTCTATTTCCCCTCTTTGTATTCCTCTCTCTCCCTCTCACACTCTCACACACTAGCAAGTTTTTTCAATTGAAAGGAAAGGCATGGTAAATCAAGACATGGCCTTTACCTAGACATGGAAAGTGTAACATCCCCAGCCACCCACAAGATGGGGTACACGACCTTAAAGCCCACCCTTGGACTTCTTTCTCTTACCGATACCTTTTTAAATTAATAAGGATGCATAAAAGAAACAATCTAATGACATGCACAACAATAACCAACAAGCATGCATATTCTAAGATTCAATTAAACAATAAATAAATACACAACGGAATACATTCACATACAAATAAATAATACCACAACAGAGAGCATTTATGTTTATAAAAGATGACACCAACTGGCTGCAGACCAGGGACATTCCACCCAACTGTAGACACCATTGCTCGAAATCTCAACAACAGTGTCACTCCCAAGTCAGGGATATGAATCCACAAGGACAGTTCCATAGTGTTATTTGGATTCCCAAACTAGTTAGCACTCAAGATCCCAGAGGTTTTTCCAGCACTCACAACAATCCAAGTACCCAACTCTCTTCTACCCATCCTGTACCACCCAAGAGAATGGACCTCCACCCTTCTCTTCCACATAGTCCTTTAGGTAGTCCTTCTCCTTCCAGGGCTCCAGCACAACTGGTCCAGAATCTCAATGTTGGAACTCTCAGGACTCGTAGCTCTGAACAAAGTTGGACATAGGCCAATGCATCTCAAACATGTACGCCTCAATTCATGGCTGGATTACATCAGTGACCTCTATATCCAAGGATACCATGCATGTTCTTCAGGAGTTATTTTTCCTTTCCCAAGCCAAGACATAGATGAGGATGGATCAATGAGTGATAGGTAAGGATAGGATGAATGAACGAGTGAGTAATTGATTGAACAAATGAACTAGTGATCAAGTGGATGAGTGAATAATATAATGAATGAATGAATAGGTAATTAGGGAACAAGCCATCAGTCGAACCCCCCATCAGACTATAGGCGGATTTAAGTAATTTTGTGGATAATTAAGAACCTTGTGGCCTTCCCCAAGAAGCTCACGTAACCGATCCACTCCCTTAGACAAAACGTGTACTTAAAATAGGAATAAACACTTAGACCCTCAAGTCCCCTCTCTCGTGGAATCATATCCCCCCTATAACTCTAGTCCTTGTCTGTCTAGCAGCTAGCGATGTATTTATAATTAATAATGATCAAAACATTACATTTATTGGGCACACTGGCATTTTAATAATTGATTGGGCGCTCTGGCCTCTCATCATTGTAACAATATATTATTTAAAATGGGGGTTCAAAACCCAGGGTGTTACATCCCCTCCCCTTTATTTTGTCACTGTCCTTAGTGCATATACAAAATAGAGATCAAAATCTCAAAATTTATTCAAAAAGTTGCGAGTACTCTACCCGCATGGAATCTTCATGCTCCCAGGTAGCATCTTCAGGACTGTAGTAGGTCCACTAAACTTTTACCAGCTCTATAACTCGATTCCAGAGAATTTTGACTTTTATGTCCAATACCCACACTGGATGAACCTAAAAGTCTCCCTCTGTCTCTACCTGACTCAGATGCCAATCAATCACATGGTTAGGATCATGTACATATTTATTTAGTAATGAGACATGAAATACATTATGCACATTCATGGAAGCAGACAATGCAAGCATGTATGAAACTATCCCTATTATATCAAATATTTCAAATGGACCACAGAATCTGGCTGCCATCTTTGTGCAACTACCCAATTTCAAAGATCTTTTCTTGGGCTTCGCTTTCAAAATTACATGCTCCCCTACTTTAAATTCTCTAGTTGTCCTATTCTTATCTGGATAAACTTTTTGTCTATCCTGAGCTTCCTTCAAATTCTTCTTGATCTTAAGCATTTGATCTTCCATATTCTTCAGAAACTTTGGCCCAGGTACCACTCTATCTGTTGGGTTTTCCCTGCTCACTGGAGTATTTCATTTCCTACCATACAAGGCTTCAAATGGTCTCATTCTCAATGAAGCTTGATGCCCATTATTATATGAAAACTCGACCAAGTGCAAGTAATCTTCCCACTTAGACGGCTTATGCATCACATACATTCTCAACATGTCTTCAATTATTCAGTTGACCCTCTCTGTTTGTCCATCTAACTGTGGGTGGTATTTTGTGTTGAAGTTTAGATTTGTACCAAATCATTTAAACAATCCCCTCCAGAAATTGGAGGTAAACTTTGTATCTCTATCTGAGACAATTGTCCTAGGTATCCCATGCAACCTAGCAATCTCTCTCATGTAAATTTCTACAATATTAGTCGTTGTATTTGTTATATTTACAGGGACAAAATGAGCATCCTTTGTTAATTTGTCAACCACCACCATGATTGAACCATGTTTCCTTGTTGTCCTGGGTAATTTAGTTATGAAATCCATGGTTATCACCTCCCATTTCTTCTCTAATATTGGCAATGGCTACAGCAAAGTCATTGGGTATCTATGATGAGCCTTCACCTTCTGATATTCCATACATCGAGTGATGTAATCAGCAACATCCTTTTTCATTCCTGTCCAAAAGAATTGGCTTCTTAGTGTTGTAATTGTTTTCTAGTAACCAGGATGTCCAGCATAAGGAACATCATGCATTTCATTTAATACCACATTCCTAAATTCTCCAGAACTAGGAACATAGACTCTATTCTTATGCATGTGTAATCCATCTTCCATTATCTCGAACTCCTTTATTTTTTGTTGTACATCTCCTTGTTGTAATCTTTCCTTTACCTGTAGGTAATTCCAATCTATAACAGGACCATCTACATTTTTTCTCTTCAAGTCTAACTGATGCATATTGACAACAATAACATGCATGATATGCACTCTTCTACTAAGTGCATTGACAACCTTATTCTCCTTATCTTTGATATGCTCGATATCGAGGTCATATTCACTTAAAAATTCCGGCCATATTGTTTTCCTGGAATTCAAGGTTGGTTGTTCAAAAAGATACTTCAGGCCAATGTGGTATGTCCTTAATTCAAATCTCTTCCCCGTGAGATAATTTCTCCACATCCTCAAGGCGTGGACAATGGAAGCAATATCTAAGTCATGTGTGGCATAGTTCCTCTCATGTTCCTTAATATTTCTGGACTCATAGCCAATGTCATGTCCATTTTGTGTGAGAACTCCCCCAAGTCCTTCCTTACATRCATCTGTACATACAACGRAACTTCCATTTCGATCAACAATCTTTAAAACAGGTGCACTAGTAAGTAATTCCTTCAACAGATTAAAATTTTCTTCACACTTAAGTGTCCATTCAAATTTAGTTCCCTTCTTTTGCAAAGAAGTTATGGGATGAGAAATATTAGAGAACCCTACTATGAACCTTATGTAGTATCTAGCTAATCCCATAAAATATCTGACTTCTGACACATTTATGGGTTTTGGCCATCCCCCAATGGCTTCAATCTTCTCTGGATCTACTGTTATGCCATGCTCTGAAATAATGTGTCCCAAGTAATGGATCTTCTTTTGACAAAAGGAACACTTACTCAGCCTGGCATACAACTGATGTTCTCTCAGCACTTGCAACACCAGTCTTAAGTGATGTTAATTCTCCTTTTCAAACTTAGAATAGATAAGTATGTCATCCAAGAACACTAGGACAAACTTATACAAATAATTTATGAATATGTCATTCATTAAGCACATAAAGAYAACTGGTACATTGGTCAGTCCAAATGGTACCACTACAAATTCATAATGCCCATACCTGGTCCTAAAGGTTGTCTTATGAATGTATTCTTCCTTGATTCTTACCTGATAGTATCCTGACCTCAGGTCAATATTTGAAAATATATTTTCTCCTCTTATCTGATCAAATAGGTCATCAATTATGGGTAGAGGATACTTGTTATTTATAGTATACTTATTCAGTTGTTGAAAGTCAATACATAGCCTCAAGGTTCCATCCTTCTTTTTGAAAAAAAGTATTGGTTCTCCCCAAGGTGAAACACTTGGACGTATGTTCCCTTTCTTCAACAATTCCTCCAACTGCATTTGTAATTCTTTTAAATCTGGTGTGCTCATTCTGTAAGGTGTTTTTGACACCAGGGTAACTCTGGGAACTAAATCAGTTGAGAAATATCTCTCCCTTCTTGGTGGCAACCCTAGTATTTCTTAGAATACATCTTCAAATTACTATAGTATCGAGAACTATTCAAGGCTTGGCCTCTGGGTATTATCTGGATCTTCCACAATGAGCTTCATACAATTGACATCCTTTCCTAAAAATATTTTCATATGTAAGGCTGAAATCTCCCTTATAGATATGGGTCTTGGAACTCCTTTTACAATGTTTTGATTTCCATATTCATCAAGATAGGTAAACATATTGCTATGAAAATCTAGGATAGCATGATGCTTTTCCAACCAATCCATTCCAATTAGAATATCATAAGACCCCAATGGTATGATATTTAGATCAACACTAGTATTGATTCCATTAAGACTTATGGAGAAACTTTTGACCATATCATGGATTCTCCTTTTGGTTCCAGTGGATAACTGAACCAAACTTGATTTTCCAAGCTTACTTTTCTCCAAATGTAAGCTATCCACTATTTTAGGATCAATGTAACAATGAATTGCTCCTAAATCAATTAAAATAGAAACAGGTTGATTTATGATCTTAACTTCCACCTTGATCATATTGGACTGGTACTATGATTTTTGATCATCTAACGTTGCATAGATTCTTCCCATATCCTCTATTAATTTAGCCTCTTGGATATTGTGCACATTCTTCATTATGTCCTTTCTGCATGGGCAATCCTTGTACAAGATCTTCTTTGCATCCCCAACATTGGATATGTGGTCTTCCTCTTTTTCCCAAGGAGTCTTCTTTCTTGGATTCACCCTTAGCATACTGATATTGATGACTTCTATTAGGATCATTCCTATTTAAGGGATTTTTGAATCCTTTCCTCCTTTGATCAGACTTCTCCTTTTTCTTATCCTTCCAAGATTTTTGCAAGGATTCTCTTCCCTATCCTTGCTCATATAGGTATTTAGCCTTCCTGATGGATCGATCAAGGTGTTGGGATCATCATACCTAATATTTTCTTTATAAAATGTTGGTAGTACACATAGAAACCTCTGTATCTTTACGTTTTCATCGTTTATAAATACAACATATTTTAACAATCCCAAGAGATTTTTCTCATACTCTACCATAGTCATGCCTCCCAACCTGAGTTCAAATAACTTCTGCCTTTTCTTTTCATAGAACTTCTCTGAGAGGTACTCCTTCTGGAAGTACTTCTTGAATTTCTTCCAAGAGATCCTATTATCATTAACATGTTCAACTTGATTTAGTTGATCCCACGACATTGCAGCTTTCCCGTGTAAATGGTAGGTGGAAATCCTGGCTTCCAGGTTTGATGAATAGTTATGCAATTGAAAATACCTCCTGAGTCCAAGAAACCATGCTTCGACATCATCTTCCCTTTCTTTTTCACCATCAAAGTATGGTGGCTTGAGCTTCGTCATCTCTCCTTGCAAACTGTCCTCGTTTTGTCTGCTTCTTTGGTGCCTAACAGGAGACACCTCCTGGCTTCTTAAGGAATATTCAGATGCATAAAACTTCCTTTCTAAGTAAGGAGGTGGGTKGTGTCTATGATCTCTGCTAGCACTTATAGAATAACCATCTCTTCCATGATCATATCTTATTTCATGACACATGCCTTCTTCCTCTTKCTTTGATCCATTCTTGGCTTGACTTTGAAATTGATTTAAGCTCTGTAGCACTCGATCATTTATCTRACTTTTCTCCCTCATCAACCTCTCATTGTCTTCTTTGTAGATCTGSAGTTCTATTTTGAGGCTTCTTACATTTTCTATTAATGTTTCCTGCTCTCCTTTTCCCTTGCATCCATTAGACTCTGTCTCTCCATTATCAACTCTAGTATTTTGTTCTTCAACCTCCTTATCATGGATGGAGGCTCCCTCAACTTGTTCCATTTCCTCAATACGCATCCTAAGCTAATGTGTTTAAACCCCTTAATTCTAAAAAATGTGCAAGTGACCATTTTGTTATAATTATGCATATGACAAAAAAAAATTGTCAAACCATGTTACAGGTCCTTTTTTCTTCTCAATTCATGAAGAACATATATGTATCAATCTGCATCATATAACACTCCCATACTATCCTTTATCCAATACAAAATTTTAATTCTACATAGACACTCCCCTCAAACCACTTCCCTAGGTGACCATGTCTCAAAACCGTGGCCAAATCCCTCCTGGCGCTTCCCAACTTCAGAACCTTCAGCGAGCACCATATCAATGGTCATCTTTCTCATTCACGATCAGTGATCGAGATCCACTTTGGGAATTTGCGCTTCGAGAGTTCGACACTTTCGACCCCTCTTTCCCCAAGAGTACACCATACGCTATTTTTAGGATGAGGCACCACGCAGCCACCTCAAATCAACGGCTCTAGTTCACTTCAGGACTTCAGCCTTCAGAAGTATCAACCTCCCCAACTTTCTTCCTCCCAAAACGATTCCAACTGGAGTTCACGATCTTCTTATGCATATCCTCCCACATATTGATGACTATAAATCACTTCGGCTCTTCGGGATTTGGGAGTTCCAAACTTTTCTCCTTCACTTTCTCCCAGAGTGATTTCACCCAAAGTCGAAAATCTATCGATGCGTGTCTCTCATGGATCAATGACTGTGAATTGCTTCATCTCTTCGGGCTTTGGGAGTTTCAAACTTTTTGCCTTCACTTTCTCCTAGAGTGTTGATGCTCTGAGATCTACTGTCACGTGTCTTTTGAGATCAACGGTATATATGTACTTTGCTTTTCGAGTCTTCATGAGTTTTCAACCCAAAACAACTTTCACATCTTTTTCCTTTGGAGTGCTCAGTCTCTGGACTACACGGTCTGTCTCCACATGGCAAGCTACTAGAAGAGGACACATGGCCAAATCGGGTGGGTGCCACGTGTCACGTTCTAACTAAAATTTCAATCCTCCATAGGTTCAAAAGTAACTGACACATGGAACACATCTCCTATGTCCATGTCATCCCAGGTGACATCCCCAAGCCACATCACTTTGAAATTTTGGGCTTGGAAATATTTTACGCTTGCCTTTCAGGGGCCACATCACCTCCAGGTGACATCATCAGGTCCAAGCACTTTGTCTCTTTGGGCTTCGGAACTTCATGCTTCGGGATTTTCCACACTAGCACTCTTCTAATTCTCCCAAACTCCAAATTCCTGAAATGGCCAGTCTATCGACATTTGTCTCCCTTATAGGAAGGTCCATATTAACCACAAACTTCGGGAGATATTGTTGCAAAGATCAATGGTTCCTTTTTATTTGAGATCCACGGTCCTCAATTGCTTTGGGACTTCGGGTAATTCTTTCCCTAGTGCTTCGTTCTACAAAAACTTATGGAGTACTAAGTCTCTCAAGTGAGAGATCTGGCGTCGCATGTCCTCATTGATGGATGGTCCAGGTGAACTTCAGGCTTTGGGCCTTCGGGAGTTCTCTCCTTTTGCATACTTCTTTCCTCTGAAGTGGCTATTCATCAGAGTGCAGGATCTCCTACCACGTGTCCACTTCGATCAGCGATCTGGATCTACTTCAGCTCTTCGGATTTTTTATGTTTGAGCACTAACATGTCACATCAATTAATTCCTTTCAATTTGTGAGGTCATGCATCGACGTTTTGGAGTAACCCACCTTTCACCCCACAATTCTTCTAATGCTTACACGTAACCCCTCAGTGAAATCGTGGTTTGGATTGTGGGACCGTCTTGGGGGATTAATTCCTGTGCAACTTGGGTCCCTGCAATGCCTCGTGGCCATTGATCTCTCTCCAATGAGATTTGATGGTTGTGACTTAATCGTTTCTTCACTTTCATCGGATGACCCTTTCTCACCTACCCTCTGATCCAACGATCCTGGATCTCTCTCAATCCCACAGTGGAAATCGCTCTCAAATTCAAAGGGGATGGTAATGATCTTTCAAACCCTTATAGAATATCTCTGACATTATCACTCTTGTGTAGATTCTCCAATGTAATTCCTCATGATATTTTCAACTTCACGGTCAGAATTTGATTTCAACCATGAGACTCTGACCAACAGACCCAACCCATACCGGCTTGGTGTTTCAACCAGAATCTTTGATACCAATCTGTAACATCCTCAACCACACACATGTCAGGGTACTCTACCTTCAACCCCACCCTTGGACTTATTTCTCTTACCGATACCTTTTTCAATTAATAAGGACGCATAAAAGAAAACATCTAATGACATGCACAACAATAACCAGGAAGCATGCATATTCTAAGATTCAATTAAATGATAAATCAATACACATCAGAATACATTCATATACATATAAATAATACCACAATAGATATCACTTATCTTTATAAAAGATGACACCAATTGGATGTAGACCAAGGATGTTCCACCCAGCCGTAGACACTTATGCTCCAAATCTCAACAATAGTGTCACCCTCGAGCCAGGGCTATGAATCCACAAGGTCAATTCCATAGTTTTATTTGGCTTCCCAAACCATTCAACACTCAATATCCCACAATCTTTCCTAGCACTCACAGAAATTCAAGTACCCAACTTGCACCACTAAAGAGAATGGACCTCCACCCTTTTATACCATGCAGTCCCTCGGGCAGTCCTTCCCCTTCTAGGGCTCCAACATAATTGGTCCAGAATATCAATGTTGGAACTCTCAGGACCCGTAGATGTGAACAAAGATGGACACAGGCCAAGGCATCTCAAACATGAAGGCCTCAAGTCATAACTTGATTACACCAACGACCTCTACAACCAAGGATACCATGGTTTCTCTTCAGCAGTTTGTTTTCCTTTCTCAATCCAAGACACAGATGAGGATAGATCAACGAGTGATAGGTAAGGATGATATGAATGAAAGAGTGAGTAAGTGAGTCAATGAATGAACCAGTTATCAAGTGAATGAGTGAATAATATAATGAATGAACAAAGAGGTAATCAGCGAACAAGCCATCAGTCAAACCCCCCATCAGATCAGAGGCGGGTTTAAGTAATTTTGTGGGGAATCAAGAACCTCCTGGCCTTCCCCAAGAATCTCATGTAACTGATCCACTCCCTTAGATAAAAAGGGTACTTAAAATAGGAATAAACACTTAGCCCCTCAATCCCCCTCTCTTGTGGAATCATATCCCCCCTATAACTCTAGTCATTTTCCATCTAACATCCAACGATGTATTTATTATTAATAATGATCTTACATTTCTTGGGCACACTAGCCTTTTAATAATTATTTGGTATCTCTGGCCTCTTAGCATTGTAACAATACATTATTTAAAATGGGATTTCAAAACCCGGGGTGTTACATAAATTCATGGAAAGACCTATATCCAGACCTACACCTAGACTTATACCATAACCTAGACCTATAACTTTCCTCATCATGTGTCACACTCTCACACCTACTCCCTCTCTGTCACCCGCCTCTCTCTCTCACTCCATTAATTTCTCTCCCTCCTCCCCCCTCTCTCTCTCTCCCTCTCCCCCCCCTCTCTCTCTACCCCCTCCTCCCTCTCTCAATCGCCCTCCCTACCAATATATATCCTCTCTTTCTCTCTTGCATCTACCAACTCTCTATTTATCTCCTCGTTGTTAGTATCTCTCTCTCTCTCTCTCTCTACCACTATTTCTCTATTCATCCCCCCTTACTCTGTCTATTTTCATTCTATCTCTCTCTCTCTCTCCATATCACTCTGAACATCTATTTTCATCTTCTTCAATCTCTCCCTCCCTCCCCTTATCTCTCTCTCCCCTCCTTGTCTCTATTTTATCTAACCCTCCCTCTCTCTCACACTATATCCCCTTCCC
>SNQJ01S0061765.1:28114-42019 GCA_010110895.2 Picea sitchensis | reverse complement strand
ATGTAGTAGATAGTTACTATTTTAAACATGAGATACTTAATATTTTAATTAATTAGTCTTTGCATATGTGCAATTAGGAAATCATACATACTCCTTGTAATTCATATCTTCTCTTCAAAGTTCAGACTAATACACTACATTAAAGAAGAAAAACAACTACCATTCAAGCTATTGCTAAGTACCTAGTGTTGTGATATACCATCTAGCCTTCATGCTAAATAATTATTCATATTATCTTATTTGATACTGGTGAGCTTGATAATACCTTCATATCCTCAAATCACAACCTTTCAAGTCTAACCAGGACACATATCTATAATAGTACTCTAACAGAGTTATATTATAAAGTAGGCATATGAGTTTTCATGACTAAAGAGATGAGGGGGGTGAACTTACTTAACAACAAATATAGGAATAGGGACTTATTTTTCTTGTAATCACCTTTATTGTCTTCACCATCACCTTTTGATTCATCATTGTCCTTTTTATCATCATCCCATCCTCCCTTTTTTTCCCCACCATCCTTCTCCACCCCATCACCATCCTCGTATCCCCACCACCACCACATTCCTTCTTCACCCACCTTCTTTCTTGCTCCCAACATTCTTGTCTCCTTCCAAAATGTTTCCATCCTTCTTCTATGGGATGATCTCCATATAATTCCCAGTCTTTCTATGGAGATGTAATGTCATAATTGTTATTATAATTAATGAATGGATTGAATTTAATATATAGAGAAAATGTAATAATTAGAGCATTGTATCTTATGTATTTGGTGTAAAATTTCATAGTGAAACTGAGAGGATCTCAAAGAGTTTCAGGACTCCCACAGTGATGGATAACGATTGAGAAACCTTGCCTTATTTGGCTTGTTTCAAGCTCCCGATGTTTTGGCCTTTGGAGAGGCCATATCTGATTTATTTTATAGTTATGAAGTGTTCCCACATTATTAAATCACATGCCTAAGTTTATTAGGTCATATTTTTTCAAATGTGAGCATAGTTTACAAAAATTCTAAGGTTGAACCCTTTCACTAGTCACTAGGTGAGATTCACATGAGCCAAATATTGCATAAAATATAAAAAGCTATATATTCTATATTTATAAAATGTAATGGTTATGCCTTATATTTATTAGAAAAATATTTCCAATGATCCCTCATTTTCCCAATTTGGAGTTGATATGCCTAGTCTACAAAGTATGGAAGTCGCATGTCTCCTAGGGGGGAAATTTCATAGCCATGACTTCATTGATCATATTCTATTTTGAATAAAAACTAGAGAAATAAATTGGACCTAATGATGATTTAGGGTTTTTCAATACCTTTCCAATGGTATATCATATGCATGGTTTTGACCCATGACTATTGAAAATGATTTTTTGCAAGATCGAGACTAGTTTTAGGGTAATGGTTTGGTGGTAGACATTCATATTTTAAAAAGTGGTATTTTTGAGAAAATGGTGTTCAAAGAAGACTCTTTACTGTTCTCCATAATATGCTCTACATAAGGTGTATTAGAGTCATCAAATAAAAGATGAAAAGAGTTATCCTCCCAAAGATGACAATTGTCTATATACCAATCCTCACAGTCGAACTCTAAATCATACCAGGAAAATCATTATAGATTGTATTCTTCTGTGACACAAGGGCATGTGGTCCAAACAATACATTTGTCCTTATATTCAACAATTGTCTTTTGCATATCTTGGAAAAAGTTGAAGATTTTGATTCTATCTTCATGCTTCAGACCCCTGAGGATTTGAGAGTGAAATTTTTGAGAAGTTGTAGCACCCTGCATATCAATTGGAAGAACCACATATAATATAACAGAAGAAAGCATTTGAAATTCTCTATCCAACGGCACTGATCTGTGAAAAGTTATGAGCTCTTTATTCCTGCCACCATCATGAAGACCCTAAAAAATGGTTGATTTCAAATCAGTGATATCTTCATTTGTGGAGCTCCCATTCAGATGATTTTTTTAATGGGATATTTTTTCAAGAGGAACTCAGATATATAATTTTGTTTGGAAAATTAACCCCAAGTGATATAGAAATCAGCAAAATCGGGTGTTCGTCCATGAAAAAACCCTGAAAATTAGTAGATTTTAAAATGATGATAACTTCACTTCACGGATTCCATTTCAAACAATTAAACAACCAATTTCTGCAAATTATGATAAAAAATAAAAATAAAAACTCATATACAATATCCTAATGAGCTACGCCAATATCCAATATTTAATTTATTTCTGACCCATTTTATATGTCACTATCAGCGCTTGTTTTCTACAAAATCCTCGCACTCCATCCTCTACTCTAGCCCAGAGCGTTCTATTTATCCAACGATTGATTCTTCTTTTGCAAATGCTATTAACTTTAATTCTATATTTGCTATTCATTGTAACTGAGCCATCCACTTGTCTTTTGAAGCTTTGATTCTTCATTCCATGAGTTTATGCTAGAATGCTTAAAATCCATTCTAGAACAGGCAAATGAATATAGAAAATCCGTTGTTGCGTGAATAATCTATTACAGACAACTCATTGAAGTTTTATTGGATACGATATTTTTTTATGAGCAAAGACTCCATCATTTCTTTGAAAATTTATTAAATTATCGTTCCTTTTTAAAATATTCCTCTCAGAAAGCCCCGAGATTATCTCTCTCAAAAATCCCCTGTCCATCAAACAAAATTGAAGTTTGAGACTTCCACACTGCATGCATAGATCTATTGTGTACCCAAAAAGAAAAAAAGAAATCTGTACATTCTAGTTTCTTGGTGAATCATTGTTATCTCTATAGCATTAAAATTATTAGGTTGAGATACATAATCTTCAAAACAGTGAACCTGGAAACAAGGTGTTTATGCCTTCTATCCGATCCGGTCTCCACCAAAACAATGAATCAATCATTCAACATTGATCCCAATGATTCGTCCAGTGATTTTGCAGCGTTATCAAATGATCTACATCTCAAGATTTTTTGGTCAACTTCAACGCATGTACCCAACTCATGGAGTAGACCTTAGATTACTATTAAGTTTTGAAAGCTTTACATAAAGCGTAATTGTAATTTGTATTTCTTCTATTGCTTAAGAATAAATAAAGAGAGCTAAGACATCAATTGCGAAATTGTAACCATTTTTTTAAGAGTTGGTTAGAGCCAAGTACAAATCTCAATCACTCTTTTTCAAGTGACTATACTAGGGTCAAGGCCAAGCCCTGATAGTTCATCTTCTTTTTGCAGCACATTGTGTGGTGGGTTTCGATCTTCTTTTTCATGTGGTGCATGATCTTCTTTGGCCTATATCTTTTTTTCTTTCAGCAAGCATTCACAATGTCCAAATTGATAAATTGGTTTGTCGAGTTTGATAGACTCGAAGGTTCCAAAAACTACAAAGCATAGAAATGACATATGGAAAGTACTTTGATTTAATATGAGCTATGGAAAGACATATGTAATGGTGATATAAAACCAACTAAACCCACTGACGCAGCACCACTAGCTAAATGGGAGCTAAAAGATGAAAAGTCATTAGCATTAATTAAGTCATTTGTAAATGAAGAAATGTGTGTTCACATAGAAAATGCCTCTCATGCATGGTCTACATAGAAAACTTTTAAGTATATGTTTGACACTCATCCTGAAACAAAAGGGTTGACCTTCAATTGAAACTACTTCAACAAAAATTGACTGAAGGTGAAGATGTACTTGAGTATATTTCGAGACTAAAGAACATCAAACAAGATATATCTAAGGCCGAATTTACTGTTCTAGATGATAGTTTGATGACAACAATCGTGATTGCAGGGTTGTCATCCTCTTATAAACATTTTTTGGAAACTTTGTAATTGATGGGAAAGTTAGATAAGATCACATTTGATCATTTGAGTGAATTGTTAGCTCAACATGATAAAACTTTTGGGAAGAAGAAACAAGTCAGTGAAGACGTCTTCCTTATAGAAGCAAGTATTAGTAAGACTTTAACTCAAAGTTCAAGAGGAAAAGGAGATCAATTTAGTAACAGAGGATGTGGTAATCAAGATTAGTCAGCTTATAGAGGACAAGGTCAAGGACGAAGTTAAGGAAGAGGAAGAGGCAATGATCAAGGGAGAGGCAAAAATCAAGGAAGAGGAAGCAGTCGAGGACGAGGAAACACAAATTTTCAATGAGAATCAAACAACTTCCTGAGAAGTCAATCAAAAATACCTCAAAATCACAATAATCAGTATGGCAGAGGCAGAGATTTTAGGCGGGTTGTATGCAAACGATGCAACAAAATTGGTCATTATGAAAAATATTGTCACACTCCAATCAAGAAAATACCAAAGTCTAAGCAACAATCCACTTCAACATAGTGTGCTAATGATCAAGAGGATGATGCTTCAAAATATGTATTTACTACACATTAGAATTCATAATCAATAGCCTTATAAGTTTCTCATTATTCTCTTAAAAGTGACTATGAAGATACTTGGATCTTAGATACTAAAGCTACTCAACATATGAGTTTCCGACATGACTTATTTTGGACATTTCAAGAATGTCAACTAAATTCAATATTTATGGTTGATGATACGACACACACACCTTATGGAAAAGGTTCAGTGAAAGTTTATGTTCCTGAAATTTGATAGAAAATGATATCGAATGTTTGGTATGTACTAACATTTAGGAAGAATTTGTTATACTTGGTGACGATTCGACAAGCAGGGAATCAAGTCATCATTGAAAATGGGTGGGTGAAAATTAAATCCACCAAACAAAATTTGAAGATAGTAATGACATGATATGAATATGGAAAGCTTCTTAGGATGAAAGGAAAAGCCATTCCTCAGAAGCAAGATTTTGCAGGAGCTGTGGATTCAACGATTTAACCAATAAGGTTATGGCATGTCCGATACGAAGATTTGAATTTTGAAAGTCTCTCACAACTTCCCAAATAGGGAATTGTGCCAGGACTTCCCACTTTTAAGAAGGAAAATGCAAGATGTGTAGCTTGCATTTACGGGAAACAAAATAGAGAGACATTTCCAACAGGTTCATGGCATGAAAACGGATCTTTTCAACTTGTTCATAGTGATCTTTGTGGACCCCTAGAGACTTCTCTAGGTGGTTGTAAATGTTTTCTACTCTTCATTGATGATTATAGTAGAATGACTTGGGTTTATTTTTTAAAGGAAAAATCAAAAACCTTTGAAAGATTCAAGGATTTTTTACGTCTAGTTGAAAACGAAGCTAAGGAAAATATTGGCACTTTACAGACTGATAATGGAGGGGAATTCACTTCCAATGAATTCTAAACTTTCTATAGTGAAAAGGGAATCAGAAGGCAGTTGACAAATGTATACACTTCTCATCATAATAGAGTAACATAAAGAATGGATCTCACTTTGTTAGGAATGGTGTGATCCATGTTAACATTCAAAAATTTAAGTCCCTCATACTGGGCTGAAGCAGGTCATATTGTTGTTTACTTAAGGAACCGATATCCCACTGCTTCTTTAGATGGGATCACACCATATGAAGCATGGTATGGATTCAATCCTTGAATCAAACATCTTTTAGTTTTTTGTTCAATATGTTATGTATTAGTTCCTAAATAAAATCGAACTAAGTTAGATTCATGAAGTGTGAAATGTATCTTGCTTGGATATTCCTATGAGAAAAAAGTATATTGCCTTTTATCTGATGTAAAATTCATTGTTAGTCAAGATGTTTTATTTGACAAAACAAAAATCAAGAGTGTTGTAAAAATAGAAATCCTTCTCGAAAGATTGGACAAACAAGTTGATAAAGAGAAAATCAAGATGCACAATCATCCAAGTCAACAATGTTGTTTTGAAATTGATTGGACTTCTTCAAAACATGACATTCTTCATCAAGTTTACCTTTTTATTCATCACAATGATCATCTAAATATTCATCCAGTAGTTCATCATATGATGACACTCTACCTCCAAATACTTTATAGGAAAGAAGAGCTTATGTCTTCATCAATCCTATCTTTAATAATGGTAATAATGTTGATCCCCAAACAAGTCAACGTTAAATCCCTAAGTGGGATATTTTACTTTTGAAAGATGTGAGACCTAATGAATGAAATAAAACGGGTACAAGAATTTCAAACAGGGATGAAGGAAACTTTTCCTCAATATCAAATGATTTTACTAAGACCTCAACTTTCAAAGAGGCAATAAAACGTGAAGAATGGAAACAAGCAATGGTTGATGAGTATAAAGCAGTAATAGAAAATGGGACTTGGAGAATTGTTTATTGTCCTCCAGATGTTAAACCCATCGGATGCAAATGGGTTTATCAAATAGAGCATAAGCCAGATGCAACGATAGATAAGTATAAAGAAAGACTTGTAGCCAAGGGTTTTTCACAACAAGAAGGGATTGATTATGAAGAAACTTTTGCGCCAATAGCAAAGTGGAACACAATCTGAATGGTACTTGCATTATCAACTCAAAAAGGATGGAAAGTACATCAAATGGATGTCAAAAGTGACTTCCTCACTAGAGATTTGTAGGAAGAAGTCTATATGACTCAACCTCCTGATTTTGATCTCGAAGGATAGGAAAAAAAAGTTTGTAAGTTAATCAAGGTGTTGTATGGATTGAAACAAGCTCCCAGAGCTTGTTATGCCAAAATGGATGATTATCTTTGCAAAGTTGGCTTTCAGAAAAGTGAATCTGATGATACCTTATATGTGTGCCTACAAGAGAAAAATATGGTAATTTTAGTCATGTATGTTGATGACTTGATCATTACTAGAAACAATGATGATCATATTGTTCAGGTAAAAAAGGAATTATAGGTTGGATTCAAGATGATAGATTTGAGATTACTTCACTACTATCTTGGAGTTGAAGTATTTCAACATTCAAACAACATTTTCATTAATCAATGCAAGTATGCATCTGAGATATTCAATAGATTTGGCATGACAGATTGTAAATTTGTTCTCACACCGATGGAGAAAAATTTAAAACTTTCAAAACTTGAAGGGGGGGAATCGATAAACAACACTAGTTACATGCAGTTGATTGGTAACTTGATTTATTTGACAACCACTCATCCATAATTATCATATGCAGTCAGTATTTTCTCCATATTTATGAAATAACCTAGGGAAATCCACTGGAATGCAACAAAATGGGTTCTTAGATATGTTCAAGGTACAAAAGATTATGGCCTTCTATACAAGAAGAATAAAAAATTGTACGTGTTGGATATTCAGATGCAGATTTCACTGGAAGTGTTGATGATAGTGCATCAACATCAGGTTACTTGATGAATATGGGATCAACGACAATTTCTTGGAGTTGCAAGAAGCAGACTACTATAGAAAATTCTTTCGCAGAATCAGAATATATGTCAACATGGGAAGGAGCATGTGAAATAGTTTGGTTACATAGAGTTTTGCGGGATTTGGGAATTTCTCAAACATAAGCTACTTCATCATTGATTGATAGCCTATTGGGCATTAAACTTGCTAAAAATCCATTTTTCCATAACAAAGCAAAGCATGTCAACATAAAGTATCATTATACCGAGACACTCATTGCAAAGGGCATCGTCAAACTGGTATATTTTCCTTCAGAATATCAAATCTCATATATTTTCACGAAACCACTTGGCAGGATCAAATTTACTAAGTTTAGAGAAGAACTTCGTATTTGTTTCAATGTACTTTTGGATCAAAGGGGGGAATGTTAGATATTATGATCCTAAATAACTTAGTATAATATTATTTTATTATACTTAGGCTTTTCTAGAATGTATTTAGTTAAATTAGATAATGAGTCTAGAAAAGAGTCGCTTCTTAAAAGCAGCAAAATAGGAAATTGTTATAACATTTATTTGATGTACATGGACACTTGTCATACTCACATGATTATGTGATAAGATATCCATACCAAAAATTAGCTCGAAATTAGTCTGATGAGCTTATTAAAGCTCTATTTTTCTCATGCATGAACAATGTTGGAGATTGTAATCTCTTGCATTTATTGTGTAATTTGTTTTCTTTCTTCAATAAAATTTATGTGTTTGAGGACACTTATTCTCTCTTCATATTTATAACATTGAGTTCACTCCTTTTCTTAACTTGCCTAACTGATAAAGGATGCAACTAACAATTCTATTGTGCAACCAAAGCATCCATAACCAAAACAAGGAAGAGTCACAACCCCGAGAGCCACAATAAATCAAGAATCCAGAACCGAAACAAGGAAGAGCCACAACAAACTATGTTTGTCCCTCACATTAATCCACTTTTCTCATTGAACTACAATGCCATGCACCTAATTACAATTCTCACAAGTGAGAAAAGGAGTATAATACTGAAATGTCATTGCTTCATAATTAATGGTCGTTTCTTCCTTGAATTACCTGCCAAGTAGCTAGAGTGTAAATGGTTAGGCCTCTTGGGGATTGATTTGTTTAAAATTGCTCTTAGAGTGAACATAGAATCTCTCGTAACTATCGCCACATGAATCCTTTGTTATTTAAGGATCAAGAGGCAGTTGTATAAGGTCAATGCCTCGACATCATTGTTTGTGATAGCTCAACCCCCCAAACATATTTTACTTCTTGGTTTCCCTTGGAGTCAATGATGACCACACCCCCCCATGACTACCACCCCTAAATTATAATTATAATAGTAATTATATTTTTTATTTTTATTTTTAATTATAATTTATAATAATAATAATAAACCTTTAATATTAATTATAATTATTATAATTATCATTTTTTAATAATTGTTATAATTATTATAACTATAATAAATATAATAACATTGATAATTTTGCAGTGTATTTATCAGCAACAAATTTGACACAACCATAACATTAGTGATGTTTAAATGATGCACAATGACACAAGGGTAACATATTATTTACATTAGTGTCATACTATGTGATGTTGACATGATTCTATGTTGATGCAAATATGACACATAAACAACGTGGTGGTGACATGTAAATGACACAACTCAATGCATGTTTTTTGTTACCATCGTGACAATTGATTAAAAGACAATGTTAATGCAACACAAAACTTTTTAAAAACAAAAGAAAACAATGCAAAATCAAGCTTTGCATCAAAATCATTGTGCATTTCTCATATGATCTAAAAGGTGAGGGGAGGGTCGGTCCCTTACTTCATTTTCACATGAGGGTGTAGGGAAAAGCTTCTTCGATATGAAAGGGATTAATGGGGGTAGTAAAAAAGAGTAAGAAAGAGATATTTGTGGGGCATCATCGGATCTCTTAGATTCACATGTAAGTTTTTTGTCATTTGCCCCTAATTTTTTTTTTTTAATTTGTAGATTTAAAACAAAATGGTATTTATGTTTTGGACATGGAATTTGAGTTTTGGATGAGGGAATGGTATTTAGGTTTTCCTTTCTTTTTCTCCATCGTTTTTCAAAATTTATAGATTTAAAACAAGATGAGATTTTGGTTTTGGTGATGGGAGATGAAATTTGGGTTTTCCTTCCTCTTCTCCCAACCCTTCCTCTCCTCTTCTCCTCTACTCTCATTCCTCTTCCTCTCACTCTCCTTCATGTCTTCCTCTCCCTCTCTCCGTATTTTATATGGAATGAATCATAATATAATTTTTCCTCTATCTTATTACTTTCTAGGTGGAAAAATTGGAGAAATTGGCTTAGAGGGTCCATTTCAATGACAATTCCTAGTTTGGAGATTTGGGGTCTAGAACCTTCTAGATCCATTTTGAGGCTTCAAATGGAATTTTTTGGGGTTAAAAATTTGTGAGAATATATCATTCCCTTGACGTTATTCTACACAATAAGGCCTTTCCAACAATGTGAAAATCACCTCAATCGGATCTCGTATGTGGAAGTTATGTCTCCTGCAAGTTGACATACCTTATTGACCACCATGGTACAAGTGGATGTCATGTCATCCCCCATTACTAACACATGTGGGGATATCCATATGCACACTTTTAATAAGATCTAGAAGGTCCAAAACCTTATCACTAATTGAGGGTTGATATTGTAAAAACTCTTTAACCCTAGATGGCTATCAGTCTATGTTAAATACCATGTCACTAAGAAGAGAAAGAATTTCATTATTTACCATTGTGCTTGTTCTGTATTTGAACAAAGTATCTAGGAGTGAGATTTGAGAGCATAACATAAGAGGAAGTAGAATTATGTAGTATCCATCCAGGCCACATTGTCATAGGCAACTCCATATTGAGTGCCCCTTTCTTTGTACTTGCTTTTCATAATTGAAGAAAAGAGAGCAGAGCATAGGCATACCTTCTGGTTGGGTTTTCTTTGGTTATGGATTTCCTGGGATACATCTTATATTCATTTGTGGATGGTGTGTACATTTTCTTGATCTTTGATTTTCATATTTCAATTATTTTCATAAATCTAAGCAATAAGTTAGTAATAATCAATCTAGGATCTAAGGAAACAAATTTCATATTATTATAAGATATGTTGTGATGAATTGTTCTATAGGAATATCCACAAAATTTTACATATCAATCCTCCTCTCCTTCCTCTTCCTCTCCTCATCTCTTAATATCCCTCCCCTTCTTCATTTTCCTCTCTTCCTCTCATTCTCTCCAACTTCCTCTCATTATCTCTATGTTCCTCTCCTTCCACTCTCTTCCTCTTCCCCTCTTCCACTCATATTTTTCTTCTCCATGTCTTTACATCTTCCTCTTTTTCTCCCCCCTTCCTCTTTCTCCCCCTTTCTTCTTTTTTTTCTTCTCCCTCTCCCTCCTCCCCCTCTTCCTTTTCCTCTTTCTATTATCCCACAACCCCTGCTTATTTTTTTCTTCATCTCCCACCATAATCCCCTATGTTCCCTAAGTTCTACTAGAGAATCCCCTATCGCTCTAGTCAGATCAATTTTAAATAAGTTTTCTTGATGATTCACTTGTTGAGTAAAAGGAGCATATTAGTGATGAAATAATTTAGTGTTTGCAAAATTGTGTTTAAATATATGTTCATTTCTCTTCACGTGATAGCATCTTATGCATTTTCAAGTTTAAAAGTACATCCACGAAGAAATGTTATAAGAAAATGATGAATTAAAGAAAACAAGGTGACATTGGGATCCTAAATTCACAATTTTCACTTGAAGCTCTTCCAAATCTCTGATGGTTTTCTTTAAGAAAATGGTCTTCAAGCAGCCCATGACATCATCCAACACATAATGTCCACAATGATAAAAGAGGAAAAAACTTCTATCATTTCCTCATTGTTGGCTAATGACTTGCAGAATACAAATAAAAATGATTCATCCCCAAAAACACTAGCTACTATAACAAGTGAATAAAGAATTATCGGTTTGGATTTCATCATTTGCTATTAATGGAGTTCCACCACCATGAAATTATTTATATCATCAATTAAAATAATTTCCCTTTTATCTGGTATCAAATGCTTCCAAGTTAAGAATTTAATATAATTGCTAGAAAATCTTTGGAGATGCTCATCGGCCCTCATTCAATCCATCTTTCAGAAAGATTCATCGAGTATACTAAATTTTAGAGATTCCAATGTCATAAAAGGATAAAAATCAGGTATCTTAATCATAGCCCCGCCTAAATTAGTGTATAGGATTTGTGCCATCTAGACTTGGACATATTGGCAGGTTACTATAAATATATAGACATGAATCATTTAAATTTTGAATGAATCTCAACAGTTGGCTGGACTTAAGTACTAACTCTTTACTAGCATCTCTATGTCAAGTTCAACAATAAGTAAATCTAATGGATTAGTGCAAGTAGGAATGATCAGATTAGCAACATTTCATCTTAAGTCATCCAAATCATTTTCTTTGGCGTCAACTTAGAAATCTTCCATGCAATTTTCATTTTTTCATCTTTTTCAAATGAAATCCTCAAGCCAATCTTCTCATCAACATAGTAACACACAAGGTTTTGAGTTCCTGGACTTTGCAAATCTCAATAGACATGCATACAATAGGCTTGCAAAGGTAAAGGAATTGAAACCATTGAAAGAAAACATCAAGAAGCCCTCGATGAGATGTTATTACATACTTTATGATTTTATATAATATTGGAAAATATGTCTTTATTTTACGAAGAGTTGCATTTATAATTTTGATCTTTACTTATTATAGTATGTTTTAAGTTTTGGAAAATCTTGATTAAAAAAAATAATGTTTATAAAGACTATAACTAGAAACGAGAGACCATACCTAGATATGGATCACTTTCATTCAGTATAGAAGGGATCAGGTTCCAAGGGTCTTGGTCACAATATATTTGAGCATGTTAATAGTGTTGTGGTTTATCGTACATGTTCCAATGAGATCTAGAGTGTAATTAAATCCAATTAAATATGTTTTCCATTGTACTTATTCATTATATGATGTACATGTTAATGTTTGAGCACATGGAACAGAGATGAAGATATGTCTAGGCAGGAGACAAAGGAGAGGCAGAACTTGTTGATTTTATAAGAAGGTTGAGCTTGATGCAATAAATAATATATGCTTGTAATTATTGATTTTGATATGGTTGCAGTTATTTATTTTGATATGCTTTTAATTTCTTTTTTTTCACTAATGTAATCTTTTAGTATCATTGACCTACTTTTGTGGTCATTTGTTGAACATAAATATAACTTATATTATCTTATATTATGTATAGACATGAAGATGAGAAGGGAACTAAAAAAAAATGAATAAATTTATGATAGCAAATTCATTTCATTTCCTTATATGTGTACATATTTTTTCATGCAATGTTGTATACAATGTTGACATTTGCCTATGGTGGTAGTGTACCACTTGTTTACATGGAAAAAAAAAATACATAGGTATTTTATGATTTAATTTAAAATTTCATCATTTTGTTTATATCTACATAGTTTTTTGCTTCCATGGTGTGAATTAATTGAATGTTAGTACAATTAAATTTCATAATTTTGTTTATATACACATGATTTTTTCTCCCATTATTAGTATATTCTAATCATCAATATTATCATACTACAAGGAAAACACCTTGCAGCAAAGGTTTTTAGTGTTACAAGATTGGGAAAAAAATTCAAAAAAACATCCGCTACAACCTCTACTATTTGTAGTGGAGATTTTAATGGATGTTCTGTATAATTAAAAAAAAAATGGGCAAGAAGAGGTTTTAGTGGAGTTTTTTTCTTTCGGTTCTTGTATTGGGAGAACGCACCAGTGCACACACATAAATGAAAACCATCGGTGCCTACACATAAATAAAAATCACTAGTGCGTACACATAAATAAAAAGAACAGGGGTTTTTTATGTTTATGCACGCACCAATGCATATTGTAATCATGCACACCAAAATATTTTGAAATGATAAAAATATAATCGTACATAATGTTGTTTAAAGTAGCGATTCTTTCTCACAATTTTTTGTACCAGTACGTATAACTCATAAAAACACACCATTTAGTGAGTTCAAAAGAATACAATGCACTAATATGTATATATTTTAATTAATTGGATTTTTTACAAATTTTCAATTAATCATCTCAAAATAAAATATTGTTTATAATAACTTTGATTTTTATATTTGTATTGTTGCATTTTGATAAAATGATTGCATTAATGTGTTATCTAACATACTACACCTCTGTTATTTGTAAGAATGTAAATCATCCATACAATTAATCAGCAATGCAACATTTTACAACATTTGACAATGCAATAAAATAAGAAACTCATTTTATTATATATGAATAAGTGACCCATCATCATACAAAATGGGACAATGTAAAGGTCCACAATAATCAAAATGCAACCAATATGTAATTGTTACAGTCATTGGTAACATGTCCTCATGCAATTGGGACAATATGTCAAGTACATTAAACAAAATCCCTAATTTTCACA
>SNQJ01S0061765.1:0-11988 GCA_010110895.2 Picea sitchensis | reverse complement strand
TTGATACTTCAACATACACTCACAACCCATACTTAACCCAATGTCTATCAATTCTTCAATTGGTTCTTCTTTGCATGTTAGTACATATTAGAAGACATCCATGGATGAGTGTAAATTAATTATTTAAATATAAAGATCATAACAAATATGAAATGTTAAGTAAGATAGAAAAATTAAGCACTCACAAACTTTGCGATCAACCCTTTTATTCCTCGTCATCATGTCTTATCTGCTAAATGGGTTTCATTTTTTTCTGTTCTACAACAAAACAATTGAAAAATAGTATTTCATGAAATAATTAGTGTAAATTGAAGTTTTCAAAACCTTTTTAAAATGAATTAATGAATAAAAGTTGTGGATAGTGGATCATATTAGTCATATTAGAGTGTGTTGGTTAGTGGATCAATGATAAGGGGGTTAATATATTAGTGGTTGGGGTTATTTTGGTTTATTGATTCAAAAGATAATAAATCAGGTATTAAGAGATTCATGATTATCAGTTGGGGATAGTTAAATAGTGGTTCATATTTAATTTAAATTTATTGGGTTAGTGTGTTAAGGACTATGGGTTTAATGGCTTGGTGTTCAAATTGGGTGAATAGATTAGGGAGTTAGTGAATTAGTAATCTAATTAAGTCTTTTAAACATATTAATAATGGATCATTTGGATGTATCATAAGCCGTGACCAATTAAGTGTTTTAAAAATATTAATAATAATAAATTTGGATTTATCATAACTTGTGACCAATTAACTATTGTAGAACACAATAAATTTAATTAAACATGTGCACCTTTTTTATCTATTACATTGATTAATGCATTTACTAAAATAATTAAAACAAGTCATGAAATTTTTAATTAACTGAATGTGGTTGAGGCTTGCCAATGTTTTGATAATAGATGGCAAGTATTTATTGGAAAATAATTAAATGGCTCATGAAAATTTGCTTAACCAAATGTGGCTCAGGATTTCCAGTGTTTTGATAATACAAAGATTTTTGTCGACCAAGTTTGGGAATGATGTTGATAGAATGAATGTAGTGGAGTTCATATTTTGCAGTAAAAGCTTAAATTCGTCGTGTAATTGAAGGTCATGTAATTAGTTTTCAATAAATATTTGCCATGTATTAACTTTTGGATATGTCTGGATTTGAATTCAATGAAATTTGAACTTGAGTATTGTAGTAAGGAATGAGAGTACAGTATTGTCAGTATTCTCCGTATTATGTGGACCTATAGAATATTTTAGAAATTTTAAAAAACATTGTAAAAACTTTATCGAAAACAAAAAAAAAATAATAATAATAATGCAACTAATTGAAATTCAAAGTATTATGACTCCTAAGCAATTACAATATACCCTACCAGAGGCAAGTATAATAAATAAATGATTGCATACCTTTGATGCACATTCTAATTGTTGGGATGGCTCCTTATGCTATGCAATTATGTTCATTTATATTACCATCTCCTTGTACAGTTTTTTGGACATCTTCACCAACATGTATTGGTTTTTCCCTCATTTGTCTCTTGGAATTTCCATGAAATTCCTTAACCAACAAACATCATTAATTTAAACCTATAGATAATTCAAATATATTAAATTTTAATACAACTTAAAGAACTTGTCTTATTCTCTTGTTGGGGTGAGCTACCATCGTGCTCATTACAATAAGTTGTTTTCCTTGAACTTTTATTGATCATATTCTATCAAAAGAAATACAAGAATCATCAAATAGAAAAACTATGAATATTTTTTACAAAATACGATTAATAGAAGCATCGGTGCTCTATAAATTAATAGAAGCATCGATGCCTCATTATTGTTTATTGTGCATTGTCAAACATGTGAACAAAGTTAATTTTGTTTTAAACTCTGTGGTGTTGTTGACAGGAACATGCGCACCGGTGTGTTATTCTTGTACAATGCACACCACAAACTGTGGAATCGTTTTTTAAAAGAAAATTAACAGCGACAAGGTTTGGGATCCAATGCAATGAGTGATCCCATTGCAACAAATACCAAATTCCCCATATAGAAGTAAAGAAACCCAATAAAAATCTATTGCTTAAAAAAATTCTACTTGTGAAATATAGAAAAGAAAACCAAGAGAAACAATAAGGAAGCTAAGGCTTCTAACACCGAATGTAACTATGAAAACCTTTTTTTTATATATAATGCACTAAAATTTGTTTGAAACAAATAGGGGAAAGATTGAGATGATGAATAGAATAAAATCACATACCTAAAATTTCTCCTTTGCAAATTAATATGTAATTTTGTTCTTCAAAAAAATCTACCCACTCCAAAGACTTTGCTCGTAAATATCTCTTACACAAATCTCCCCTCTAAATTTTGGCAAAATAATGAAATAATGATTAGGGTTTTCATTTATAAACACAAACACTTTGAAAATATAAATTCCTTGCTCATTTTTTCACTATATATTTCAACACATTGATTCAGTTTGGTATTTTTTTTAATTTTACCCTTTAGCAGTGTGCTTGATAGTAAGATGCATCAGTATGTTTTTTTTTATCAGAACGCACTGGGGTTGTATTGGTTTCTAAGCACGTCGTGGAAGGTTTATGGTTTTCAAATTATTATTTTTTGTTTAAAAATCAATTGTTCTAACATGTTTTGGTGCGTTCGTTATACGTGCACCAGTGCACTTTGTTATTGGGGGGCACCACAATGCATTTTATTTTTTATAAAATAAAAAATGATATTTTAGTATTTTATATATTAATAGCGCTTATCGATGTTCTTTGTTAGTTAAGCACCGGGGCATTATATTTTGTAAGAGAATCGGTGTGCACGATCGACTTAGGAGCACCGGTGTACACATTTGACTTAGGAGCACCGGTGTGCACAATCAACTTAGGCTCACTAGTGCACATGGTCGACTTAAGCACATTGGTGTTAAAACCTCTGCAAAAACCTTTGCTAAACACCTCCACTATAAACATATAAAGGATAAATTTTTCGGGGTGTTCCCTAAAAACCTCCGCTATAAGGTGTTCTCCTTGTAGTGTCAATACATAAATATTATAAAATAGTAATTACAAAATGATAATACTAATAACAACAACTAAATAATCAATAAAAAAATAAATTAATGAAAATAATTAAATCATTAATAATAATTACACCACAATTCATATGCTTAAATGACGCACTTGTGTTATTAACACAACACACTTGTGATAATAATTAGTGTAGACGGATAATATTAACATTGGATGGGGAGATGGACTTCAGGCCTACAACCTCTGATCACATCTGCATGACTATGCCCTAAACCTGGGTCTATGTGAGGGTTGGCGTGAGGTTTCAAAGGTGGCCACATGGGTTCTTGTAGTGGCTAGGGAGGATCACTTCTTTGCAGTCAGGGAATATATGAAGACATTTTCAAATGACGACCTATGAGGATGAGGTGGACTACTCGTCCGCCCGTCGGAGATGCTACTCTGGATGGGGACAGCTGGCAACACTTTCCTTTTCTGAAATAGGTGGTTGGGGTGGATGTCTTAAAGGCTCAAAACAATCCTTTCCCTCAGTCGTTAGGGGTCTCTGGTGGATTTTTGGGGCCCGTTTCTGGATCACTTTTAGGTCAGGGAGGGGACCCTGGGCCCGAGGAGGTATTGGTTTCTAGGGGATTTCCCTACTATCAACAAGATCTCCCTCTCGTCTTTGTTTATGGATCTATCCCACTAGTATATAAGAGTTCCTTTTAACCTACTCCTTGTATTTCCTTTTCTACACTGACTCCGGCTCAAGTCTCTTGGTTATTCCCAAACCCCTCGGTGACTTCGTCTCCCCGCATAGGCCAGGTGAAATTGGATTGTTTTTTAGGGGGTCTTCTAGATGCGGCCTTTTGCGGCTCGAACCTAGGGTTTGATACCTCTAAAGGTTTGTCCCAAGGTCTTTCCCCAGAATGCCTCTATCTGTTTGTGAAGTAGGGTTTCTACACTGGCCAATATTCCTAGCAGTCGGCAGAAGGATTAATCACCTCCAACTTAATCCCCTCAAACCTCAATGGTTGGGACTTAGCATATTTAAGGGACATTGGAGCAAATCCGCATTTAGCACAGAAGCAAGGATCGCCTAGTGCTTTGGGGTCGAGACGTAGGAAAAGGAATAAATGCATTGGGTCCTCTAGGGCTAACCCAAATTTCATTCTTGGAGAAGACCTAAATATGTCTGAAGTAAAGGCGATGGCAAACAAATATATTATTGGGAAAGCCTATGGGCATCACTTTAGTGAGAAAACCCTAAAGGAATGGGTGGCTACCAACTAGGGCTCAACAATCAATCCACCGCCCAGAATATGTCATCTCTCTAGGGGTTGGTTCATGATTATTTTTGTTGAGCCTTCACAAATGACTGTTGCGCTTAAAAAATGCTAGTCTATCAACTCTTTCCCAGTCCTTATGAAGCTATGGGATCTCACTTTCAATGTTTCATGTGAACGATTGGACTTCATCCAAATATCGGTTCAACTACCAAGCCTACCCCCTCACCTATGGTTTGAAAAATGCTTTCAAGATATTGGGAATTTTCTAGGAGTGTATATGGATGTGGACATGGTGTTCAAAGAATCGGGTGAGATGCCAGGGGCTAGAACTTTTGTTTCCTTAAATATTCGAGAAGGCCTATGAGAATTCCTTAATCTGACTGACCAAGGTGGGACTCGGGTATAAATACTAGACTATGAAGGGGTGCCCTTTCATTGCATGAGATGTCATGAATATGGGCATATGGTAAAGGATTGTTAGAAATCCTTCCGGGGTCATTCAACTAACCAATCCTCTGAGATGGGAAGGTCAGACCAGGAGCTTCAGGATGGTATTGGCACCAATTCCCCCTCTATGGTGTCAATTTCATCCGGTATGTCACCTTTCGATCCGGTGGATCCTCAGGATGCATTGCTTGAAGGATCATCAATTAATGTGGGGACTGCATTGGCTTTGGTTTTGGCCACAAAGGAAGTGGCGACTGCTGGGTTTTTTTTGGAGGTGTCTTCCCTTCCATCGATCAATGCACTTATGGGTATGCACCTCTCTATTCCCTGACCTATTAATGGGATGATAAATGATTTTAATTTTAACATGGTGGATTGCAACCCTTCTCTCTAGGACCTCCCATTTCCTAATTATGTGGCCCTCAAGGCCTTTCCCTCCCCTCTGCACTCCTCTTTCCCATCTCTAGTCGATTGTTCACTCCTCCCAGTCTCTTCGCCTGGCTCCTTCACCTTCTGTTCATCCAAGGAACTTTCCTCTGATGGCTTTGAAGAAATGGCCATATGATTCCAGCTTGGGAATAGAACGGTTTCGGTGTCTGCAATGGATGGCAGGGGCCTGGGACATAACCTGGATTCATTGAAGGCCAAAAAGGGCCATGGTCGAAGCTCCCATCTTTCTAAGGCACAATCTTGAACATTGATTGATATTGCTTCTCATCATGAACGTTCCATTTTAGGGGATCTTAGAGAAGCGAACATCCCCGAAGGGGTTCCCCCATGAAACTCCTCACTTATAATTATAGGGGTTTGGCAAGCCCCAAGAAAAAATAATCCCTAAAGAGATTGGTTACCTTAAATCAGCCATATGTAATTCTTCTTCAAGTAACTCTAGCAGACAAAGTCAATGCTACTATACTTCTTTCTTCTTTACTCCTAGGTTGGCAGTTCTTGGGACTGGATGCCCGGGGTAGATCAGGGGGTTTGGTGATAGAGTGGCGTTCCAGGAGTATAAATATTTTGAACTCTTGGGATATGGACTCATGTTTCGGGGTGGACGTCCCGGTGGAAGGGGTTTTCCTGGAGGTTAGAATCCTTAATGTATATGGACCATATTTGGATCAGATCCCTTTTTGGGAATCTCTGACTAGAAAAGGGTTATTGAATATCGACAATCTCCTTATTGGAGGGGATTTCAATTTCTCATTGGGAGAAGCTGAAAGTTGGGGCCCCTCTGCCCATCCTGATCATCAAGCAACATTTTACAATCATCTACTATATTCCAATGGGCTCATAAACATAGCACCCTTAAAGTTACTCCCCACTTGGAGGAATTTGCGAGTTGGGGAGGCTCGAGTTGCTAAGAGGTTAGATTGCTTCTTGATATTTGAATACTTTTCATTACTTCGGTTACAATTTTCTCAATGGATCAGGAGTCGAGGAGAATCAGATCACTCACCAATATGTCTAGAATTTGAAGGCGGCCCATCAAATTCTGCTTCCCCCTTCAAATTCAATGCTACATGGCTAACTAATGAGGGTTTCCAAAATCTAGTAAAGTCCAATTGGATTGGATTTGAGGAAGTTGTTGGCCTTTCACTTGTTGTACAATTTGTGGAAAATCTAAAATAGTTAAAGAGCCTTGTGATCCGGTGGGTCAAATCAAAACAAAATATAGATGAGCGGGACCTTAAACTTATTGAGGAACAAATGGAGTTGATTTATCAATCCTCGGACTTGGGGTATACTTCATATTCATCGCGATATAACTTGAACAGGTTAGAGGTGAGGCGTCAGCAACTGTTTGCAGACAAGAAGCTACGTGGAGGCTAAAAAGCAGGGCAATATGGCTGGAGAATGGAGATGAGAATACAAAATTCTTCCAAGCATATTCCAAAGGCGGAAAGCTGCCAACACCATATGGAGTCTAAATGATAAAGAAGGAAGAACCGTCTCAACCTTTGATGGGCTTGTGAACTTGGGAAAAACACATTTTCAGTCTTTATTCAAAGCCAACCAGCGTGTAAACAAACATTGTTGATATCATCAGATTGGCTTTATACTTTCCCACCTTTGTGGACAAGGAAGGGAATCAAGATATTTTTGCAGAAGTCACAATAGTTGAGCTAAAAGAAACTCTCCATAGTTTTCAGAAGGATAAAAGTCTAGGTCTAGATAGATGAACAGAAGAATTGTACATTGGTTTTTTCGATCTTATTGGAGAAAATATTCTAAAAGTCATTGAGGAGTCTAGAACAAATGGTAGAGTTCATGCCCATTTCAACTCAACCTTTATATCCCTCATTCCAAAAGTGGACGAGCCTCGATCTTTTGATGATTTCAAGCCCATCTCGCTCTATAATTACATATATAAAATTATCGCCAAAATCATTGCTCATCGGCTGAAACCATTGTTATCAAATGCCATATCCAAAGAGCCATTTGGGTTTCTTGAAGGGCACCATATTCATGAGGAAATAGGGGTAGCACATAAATGAATTCATAGTTTGAAGACTACAAGAGAAAAAGGTGTTATTCTAAAGATTAATATTTCAAAGGCATACGATCAAGTGAATTGGTCATACATCCGTCTTTTACTTACACATATCGGGTTTGAGGTCCCATTTATAAAGTGTGTGATGGCCTGTATCACTTATGTCTCCTTTGTTGTCCTCATCAATGGGGCTACCTCTCCATTTTTCAACTCATAAAAGGGTATGTGCCAAGGATGTCCTGTGTCTCCACTTCTCTTGCTACTAGTGGCAGAAGGCATGAGCAGAGCTATCGATAATATAACCAATATAGGGGAATTTTAGGGTATCTAGATTGTCCCTGGATTGAGAATCACTTGTCTTCTTTTCGTTGACAATGTTCTTATTTTTTTCAGTGGACAGGTCTAGGATGCAGAAACCCTTGTAGAAATGCTATCCCTTTTCCGCTCTACCACTGGGATGCAAATAAATATTCAAAAATCTACCATCGCAACTTCAGAGATGGAAAGAGTGGAAATATATACCTACCAGATATTTTTTCCTTTTGCAACTCATGATTTCTCAAATGATCTAAAATATTTAGGCTTTTAGCTAAAGTTGAATAGCTACTGAAAAGAAGATTGGAGATGGGTATTGACAAAATTGGAGAAGAGGTTAAATGGATGGAGCTTCATGTGGTTGTCTAGAGCTGGCAGTCTCACTTTGACTAAATTTGTTTTAAAATCCATCCATGTATATTGGATGTCCCTTACTTGGATTCTAAAGGGAGTGTTGGAAAAAATTAGACGAACTTACTTTCGGTTCATCTGGTTGGGATCAGGGGATAAGTTCACTCAGCCTTGGGAAAAATGGGAACAACTTGCTCGGCCAAAATCCCTAGGAGGATGGGGACTCAAAAATATCTTTTTGTTTTCCAAGGCCTTGGCAGACAAAGCTTATTAGCGCCTCATCTCAGTCCCAGTCTCTGGACATTGGTAGTTACTCAAAAATATATTAATTTGGACACTGTGGAAGACTGGATCAAGAAACCAACCAAGTCCACCTTTCAATGGATAAGATTTGGAAAGTTATGGTTTCCTCCTTTTCAATGGTAGGGGATGGATTCGCCTAGCGGGTTGGTAAAGGAAATCACATATGTATAGGTGTTGATCCTTGATCGGGTAGTGGAATCTATCACATTCTACTTGATGATATAATCATTCAACTTCATGCGTAGGATATCTCCCTACTTTCGCATATCTTTGATCCTCCTACCACCACCCTCTGGCAACAAGGTTGGAGAAATGCAACATCCCTAGGACTAAATGGAAATTTTGTAGTCCTTTGGGAGAATTAAATCTATGCCCTTCAAGCAGGGCACGTCAGACTATCAGACAGGGAAGATGAACTTTTCTGGAAAAAGGATCTGTTGGGCTCCTACACTCCAAAGATGGGACATATCGCATTAAATATTGATCTTCTTCAGCAAAATCCCTGTTGGTGGTGGAGGGGTGTATGGAGGTTGAAATGTCCCCAAAAAGCCAAAAATTTCTTGTGTTCGACACTAAACAACAAAGTTCCTACCTAGGATAATTTGAGGAAGTATCAGACAGAGGGGTCGGGCATGTGTCCACTCTATCAAGCTGAAAATGAATCCACATTCCATCTCCTCATATCATGTCCATTCTCCAAGCAATTTTGACATGAAACTTATTATAGTCTCAGGAAATGATGTTTTCAGAATGGATCCTCGTTGGAATTAGCATGGAAGGCTTGGCTTCGGGACCCTTATCACAAGGAAATTAAAGCACTTCCCCTCCTTATCTGTTGGGGTATCTAGATGGCCCACAATGCAGCGATATTTAAGGAAAAAAATGCTATCAGAGAGGTTATTGCAGCACAAATTCTATCCATCTTGGCACACTTTCCACAGTCAAAAGATGCCCCGACAATCCAGTTAAGGCAACTTGATCATGTCGATACATCCAAAACCCTGGGCATTCTTCGATGGTGCTTCTCAAAATTACTCTTGTAGGGGGGGCAGTTTTACACTTAGCAGAAAATCATTATTTTCAAATAAAAATGGGTTTGGACCAAGGTACCAACAACTTTGTCGAGCTCATGACAATGAAATTATTACTTCAATTTGTTGGAGAGTAAGGGATACAATCTATACAAATATTTAGTGATTCTATGAATGTTGTCAATTGGGATAGAAAGAATCAAACTTGCCACAATATTTTTCTATTTCCTATTTTGGAGGATAATTTTCAGATGATGGACTCATTCGACTTTGTGGTAATCACTCATGTTTACAGGGATTGGACTGTGGTAGTTGATTCTATGTCCAAAGTTGGACCACAACTCCCTCTATGTCAGTGGCATTTTACATAACATATTGGAGAGGACTTTTTTTCTTTTTACCATCGGCCTTTTATGGATGGTCTGGGATTGATACTTTCTCTACTCGAACCTCTCCCTTATTATTGGAGATTGTTGGTCATGTGTCACTGTTTATATTCCTTTCTTCTGTCTTCGGGTTCAGTACTGGATACTAGTTTTGACTTTTTGTCGTGGTTAGGTCCTTACAAATGGTAAAAATATCTTGTTGTCACTATTCTAAATACATTGGGGACTGTGATATTCTCTTCATGTATTTATTATGATGTTTCTCTCCTTTGCTAATGTCTCATCAGGCTCGAGGTGAAGTATACATTCTGGACACTGTGTGCTACAAATCTGTGTATTAGTTTATATTTCTGGATCAACATCTATGTGGTCTATTTTTGGGTTCGAGCCATGGACCTGTTTTTTGAGAGAATACTCACACAGGTGGTGTGATGTGCTCACATAAGCACCTACAAAATGTAATTTTGTCTCTTTGGATGAATACAATTACGTTTTTTTCTGAGCAAAAAAAAAAACACAACACACTTGTGACATAATATAATGCAATTTTTTATGTTGTTTAAATGAATACAACACATTTTTGACACAATAGGAGGAAGTTATGATGTTAAGTCAGCGCAAGGCAAGTAAAAGACTCAAAAAAGATGCAAAATTTCTATAGTACAATGTTAACATGATGCTAGAATGGTGCAATTGTGATGCAAACCAATGCACGCATTGATACATGGAAAGTTAATGTGATGCAATGGACACATTATTTACACAAACTTGATGCAAAAAATGACTTTTAAAGGTATTTTTAAAGAATATTTGATGTTATATGGTGCAAAAAAATCATACCCATAATATAAGTCATTGCTAAAATGACATTGTACAAAGTGCACATTGGAAAAAATGACTTGTGACAATGAAAATCTAACACAAAAAATGACACACCCCATCGCATCATAGAAACTTGATTTTTTTCCTAGAAAAAATACACTATGTTGTGATGCTACAATTATGTGTTGTAATAGTGAACTTGGAATAAGGGGAACTTGTTATAGTAACTATTTAATTGATTAACTAGCTCTTGTTCACAATCCAACTTAATTTGGGCATAGAGAATGAATGTTTTTTTTTCATTTATTTTTCTCTTCAAGGTTGAGTTTGTGTTTAAAGGAAAAGTAGACTTACATTACTAGTCAAATTTCTATTACCATGCAAATGTTTCTAAACTCTATTTCCTTTGAATGTTTTTTAAATGAATATAACACACTTTTGACACAATAGGAGGTAATTATGATGTTAAGTCAGTGAAAGGCAAGTAAAAGACACAAAAATACTCAAAAAAGATGCAAAAGTTTTATAGTACAATGTTAAGATGATGCTAGAATGGTGCAATTGTGATCAAAACCAATGCACACATTGATGCATGCAAAGTTAATGTGATGCAATGGACACATTATTTACACAAACTTGACGCAAAAAATGACTTTTAAATGTATTTTTGAAGAATATTTGATGTTATATGATGCAAAAAAAGCATATCCATAGTATAATTCATTGCTAAAATGACATTGTACAAAGTGCACATTGGAAAAAATGACTTCGCGACAATGCAAATCTAACACAAAAAATGACACACCCCATCGCATCATACTTTGCATCATAGAAACTTGATTTTTTTCCTAGAATAAATACACTACGTTGTGATGCATACTATTATGTGTTGTAATAGTGAACTTGGAATAAGGGGAACTTGTTATAGTAACTATTTAATTGATTAACTAGCTCCGGTTCACAATCCAACTTAATTTGGGCATAGAGAATGAATGATTATTTTCATTTATTTTTCTCTTCAAGGTTGAGTTTGTGTTTAAAGGAAAAGTAGACTTATATTACTAGTCAAATTTCTATTATGCAAATGTTTCTAAACTCTATTTCCTTTGAATGTTTTTAAAAGAAACTTCTTTTGCAATTGCATGGTACAATTTTAAGGAATCATAAGAATATAAGATCTTTAACAATTTTGTGCTCGATGCTTTAGGTTTTTCTTTTACAACTTCCTTATACCTAGGTCTTAGAGAGGATACAATTTTATTTAAGTGCACATCTCCTAGGTTTTCATAAATACTATGGTTCCATTTCCACTTTAAACTTCAGTTTATTTTACAATTCATAGATTACTATCTTAATTTACAATTGATATTGTGAATTAATTTGGATATTAACTACAATTTCTAGTGTTCGAAATAGTAATTATGATAGATTATAGGTTTGTTTACTATAATAAAAATATGGTATTTATCCTTAAAAGGAAGAAAAATAAATGGCTCGACTACAATTAGTCATTTAGGTTTTATTCTAAAATTTATCATATAAT